>BMAO01030270.1:0-38021 GCA_019973975.1 Trichonephila clavata
AAAAAAAGCATTCTATTTACAGCAATAAACTCCTAATTTTGTTACATACTTTCTGCATAACACACAGAAAAAATGGAAGTGATTGGTAAATAATTGTGGAAGTAGAAGTATTTGAATGCATTAATGTATCTGAAAAACAAAAACTGAGAACACATAAAATTTATAATTTAAAAAAAAAAGCCTAAAGAAGTTTAAAACGCCACTCTAAGACATTAGTTATATGTTTTTATTTAAAATAATTGCCTTTTCGTATTTTTTCAACCCATGTATTTTTATTCATGCGCAATTTTTAGAGAGTATTAATTTCACAAGAAAATTAAAAAGAAAATGCTTTAAAAATATTTTTTTCTGCCATGACAGAATTTTTTGCTTAGTATTGAAGTATTGTAAGAGAAGCATACGAGGAATAGGGACTGAAAGTATGGAATTATTCATACAAAATGATTTAATTCAAGCATTTTACATGCATACATTTTACACAAAAAATCACATTCTTGTAATGGCTTCGTAATATCCTGATTAGTATGTTACACATTCTTTTTTTATAGTATTTCTCTTTTTAAAAAAGATTTTTATCAAAACACTTTTTTTTTAGCTTTTTCCTAAAACGGGGGCGTGGTCGAAAAGCCTTATTACATTTTTCAAATGATTATTTTTATCCATTTTCTAACTTTCCGACATGCACAAGTGATATATCAATCGAGAGATAATAATGCAAAGAATATGATTAAAGAAAAATATAAGAAAACGTTAGTTCTGTCATTTTGGGGGTATCAAATTCAGATCCGATTTTAAAAATGTACTAATATCAATCGTTCATCATTATAGAAATCGCAGCTAAGTGTAAGTACATGATACTGTTTCTTCAGTAGCTTAGAATCACCTTTGTATATGCTAAAGATCACATTCATTATTTTGTATATATATACATAACAATAAATACTGTTAGAATTTAAAATAATAAAATAGGTTTTAATGTTCATTATGTACATTTATTATATAAGAAATCAAAACGATATAAACGTTTCAACATTTGTTTCTTTCAATTGTTTCTTTCGGTACGTCATTCATTAAGATAATGGTTGACAAACGGAAGAAATTTTTTTTAGAAACGTATATGAAGCAAAAAATATTATAAAAAAAACATATTTATTATTTTATAATCATTTCTTTTTTGGGATATGAAATTATAAAATGGATTATTAATAATCATTTTCCAATTTTTTAAGACAACCGTTTGCTTGCAAAAAGTGCACTAAAACAAAAAATTTTGTTTATTGAAAGCGTCCAAAAACTAAATGAAATAAAAATAAAAGATCACAAATGTCCTAAAAAAGACAACTCTTAATGGAACTTTTAGAGTAAATATAAGGCCAAGTTTTAAAATAAAGGTTGTTTAAAACAAATATTGTTTTAAAACAAAGTTTTAAATCGATAACTTTTTCTTTAGAAGTTATGCTTATTGAATGGAATGTGGAGGTTCCTATCCGAAGTATAGAACCCGTGACCAATGAATCCAAAGTCCAGTATAAGCTATTACTACAGAACTCAAATACCTGCTTTCTTCAAACAGCGATTTCGCGCTTGAGCGTAACACGGCAAAATGCTTTTTTCTTAACGCTTGTACAAATTTCACTCATCATATTTCCATACCAGGTGCTTTATATGAAAATCGATTCTTAAGGAGTAAAATCCAATAAAAAATTATTGGTTTGAAGCTAGTGGTGTTTTAAGGCGATATGGTACCATCTTAACAATTTTTTTTATTTTTAATATTTGATATTTGATTTTAATTGTATTTCATAAAGATTAGTATTTAATAATAATTCCATACAAAAAGTTATTAATTTGTTGCAAAATTTACATTTTTTTGAACTTTTTTAAACATTTTTTAAATTTTAAGGCTTTTTTAACTATGTCTCTTTTTTTCTCAAAAATTTTTTTTACACATACCTTCTAATATACAACATAAAACTGTGCATGTTTTTTTTCTGCTGCTGATCTTCAATTTTTTATTAATTATTTTAAAGTTAAACTTCCAAACATTCTCAAAAAACATTAATTTTGATTTTGAAAATTTTTATAAAAAGTACTAAAAGAGCTAATTTCATGCACAGTTTTACAAAATATACATTTCAGAACATGTATAAAAATTTCTAACCCATACTTTATTATAAAAAAACCTTAGGGTTTTGAATAACAGTACATGTACAAAAATTCACCATGGAGAAGTATGAGTTTCAAGTTTTCATTCCATGAATACCATGATATAATATTCATCGAATAGTCTGAAACTTTTATGAAATTAATTAGCTTATTTAAAACTGTTTACCATAAGAAATTGCAAAAATGTAAAACAATTAAACAGAATACTGGCATAATGAATATATAGAAGAAAACAAATGATTGATCAATATTTCAGAACACTTTATTAATAATTATAAAAAAATAAACACAAATTCAGAACTAATTCCGTGCTCAGAGCTAATGCACAAGATGCACAAAATATGTTTATGCCTTTATTTTTTATTTCCATGATTTTAAAAGCCTTCGCATGTCAAATATTGTACTCGAATGAAAGCAAAATCAAATAACAATTTTATGGTAAATATATCAAAATCTAAGAAACGCATATGGGCATTTGTTTAAATAAATATCTTAAATTATTTTAATAATAAAAGTGTTCAAATTCACACACATGCGATACATATGTATCACCAAAAACAAACATATAGAAATGGGAGAGTTTTTCTATTCTTGCGAATTTCGATTTTTAATTATCTGAGCTATGAAAATGAGATTTAGTAGTTGTGCTTTGGGAGAATCCGTTTTTAAGTTATAATTTCATTCATAATAATATCATAAAAAGCACTCACAACGTTTAAATCTTGATTAAATCCATTTGCTCTTCCATAAGCAATTCACAAACTAAAATGTTTGCATGAATTGCACAATTCATTCTTGAAATGATTTGTTACTGCATATATAATGTCAGTCTCATTTACGCGCGATAGAAAAATTATTAATTTTTTAACAGAATTTTTTCTAGCAGATAATCTGAAATGTAGGTGTAGTAGTTACTGCACAGCATCAAACATTGCTCCATAACTTGATAAGAAATGTAGGTATATATAAGCTTTAAAATTTTTCAGTCATGTTTATAAAGATTTGAGGATTCAAATAAGCCAATAAAAATGTTTCGACACTTTAATGATTTTAAGCGTACTATATCGTCTTAACAATTTAATTTGGGTTTCAATTTCATTTATATCAGTCATAAATCGCCACGTTTCGTAAAGTGCAGCTTGTTTCTTAGCCACAACACTGAATCCACTTTTAGACAAATACGATGAAGGAAATACAATTAAAATTTATGCATTCTTGTCGATAAAAACCGGAGCTGATTTTTCAAGCAAGAACGCTTGACATCACAATTTCTGATTTTTACTTTTAGTATTTTTTTTAGTTCAAAGCTATGAATTTCTCTTCTAAATTTAGAGATCCAGCAGTATCTGAATAAGTAAGAGAATAAAAACCCAACGCTGTTTATTAATGTTTAAAATATCCTTGAATTGCTTTTTAAAATCCGCTTATAAAAACATTCAAATGTTTTTTTTTGGCAGTATATAAATTTTCCCGTTTTGCAGTGACTGCTGATAGTATGGAATGTGGTTGTATATACGTCTATAAGTAGATTATTTTTGAAAAGCAATCTTTCTCCAAGACAGCTACGATGTGCTTTGTTTTGATTCAGTTCAATTCAGCCCTTCATAATTGTAAATAGGCTTTGTTAAACATTTTAAATTGACTATTAAATGCGTGATAATTTTTGAAGTGAAAACTTCTTTAGCGGTGCTGGGCACTTTTTGGTAGGCGAAAATCTTATGGGTTAGCGTCACCGAACATGCTCTGACTGGCACACACGTAGTGTGTTCTTCGCCTTAGACACTTTTGGGATGGGTGAAATCTTGTGCGTTCGCGTCACCGACATGCTTATACCAATATATCTGTAGCTATACAGCTGACGTATAGTGCTGTGCATACCTTATAAGTGAAATTGAATAGATTTAGTGAAAACTTCAATGTGTATATACTGTGCATTGTTGAAATAGTGTTTTTGTTTGACTATTATTTGAATCGTTTAATTGAAGGATCATTGTGCAGTATAATAGTGAGTACTAAATAAAATATATTAATATTTTCAAGATAAAAAATAAATAACAGAAAATTATTTTAAATACTCGTATTTATTCTGGCATTTGAAAATTTTGTATTATTTATTTTCTAATATTTAACCTCTGCAGTCCATCACGCAATCCGGATTAGCATTTCACGGTGGCTTAGACGTTTTCTTACTACCGTGATAAAACAAACTTGTAGTTATTCAATCATATTTTTATCTTGGATTTTGAAATTAAAAATTTTATAAAGTCTAATAATAATTCGAGATATATGTGTTGAAGTTTAAATTATGGTTATTAATGCAATAAACACCATAAAAGATGAAACAAGTCATTGAGAGGATCTAACATTATAATTGTAAAGGTTACAAAACAATACACCAAACGGTTACCAAAACTTTTCTAGAATTAATCTCCAACAGGAAAGGATTATCGATATTTTCATTCAATTGTCAAAGTTTGCATGCGCATGCAGCTGACCTAAGAAATGATGCTATCGTAAAAAAGTCAAATGTTCTGCTTTTGTCAGAAATTCGTATGAAAAAACGAAGAACCGCTTGATATTTCAGATTTCAACTTTGTTGTAAGTTATAAAAGTCCTGAAGTTCCAGCAGCAGGTGTAGCTATTTATCACAATTACTCATGATACGTCACACTTCATTTCTTCACATATGGGCATACATACTGAATTCACTAGAAGCATTGGTGTTAATGTTTTTTGATATTGGCGAAATATGCGTTGTACGTTGAGATTCCGAGAATGGGCAATACATATTAATAGTTGCCGTTTATATTTTGCCTGGGAAATCTATGAGACAGATGCAACAATTTTTATTCGAAAATTTGATGATTTATACAAAGGAATGTTCTGAAATACTCGAAAAAAGATTTGGCGAAAAATATGATAATGTACCGATGCTTTTAAGTATAGACTTAAATATTAACTTTGCACATATGTGTGTGTGTGTGATAAAAATCTACCACTAATTGAATTTCTAAATGAAACACTTAATTTAAATATGTCCAATGATCGATAACTCAGTACTACAAATATAAAACGACGTTCAATGCGGTTTTTTAAGCGATACTTAGATAAATTTGAATCAAACATTATCCTTTCTTATTTTAGTTACCATAAGCCTATTGTATCTTTTTTAGAGCAGAATGAAATAATTGAAAGTACAACAAGTCTAAGTATTGTTGAAATTAACGATGACAATGATGCAAACAATTAAAATAATGTTAAAAATCAAGTACAATGAAATTTACGTAAATGAGTGTCATTGGATGTGAAAACCAGATTGAAGTTGATAATTTTAATTCAAACATTATGAAATTTCAAATTTTAATACTAAAAGTTCTAAGTTTTCACTTCTATTAGCAGTCTCTATAAGTGCCAATTTTTTTATGCGATCAGGATTTATATATACGTGCAATTTTCATCATTGTTTAAAAAAAAAATCCAACACTGAGCCAAATGAGCCAATGTACAATAAGTATATTAACAGGTTAACTGTGGCGCTCCAGTTTGAAAGTACGTAGTGTGTGTCTCGGAAATAGAGTTCCATTACGTATGTTAAGGGAATCGAGTGATGATTATACTCACCAATCACAAAAACAGTTGCGCTATTAAAATGCAGTAGAACGTCGTTTATCCGGAGCGTCAAATATCCGGACCAAAGTCCGGATAGCCGCCCATCCAGTATAGTGGTTAGTGACACTGATTGCGGTGTCGTAGTACCTGGTTTCAAATCCCGGAGAAGGCATGGATGTTTGTGTTATAATTCTTCTTTCTTTCCTTTGTGTTGTAAGATCCGCGTGATACATTGTGTGGTGCAAGAGTTTTATAAATGGCCTCAATAAAAAAAAGTTCGGAAACGTTTTTGAACTGTGCAATGTGCTCAACAGTTGTTTCGCGTAAGGCTAAAAGTGACGGGAAACAACAACGAAAGTTGCAAGGGTCCATCAAATGCTGACATGTTTTTTGCGTTACAGAGACAGCTATGGAGTTGTACGAACATCAATCAGAGTGCTGTATTACTCAACTACTGCTGTTCAGGAGAATCAGATACCTTGCAGCGAAAAAAAACGAAAATGTACAATGGTACAGCGAAAAATAAGTGATTATTTTCCACAATACAGGAAAAATTGCGACATTTTACACCTATTTTTTTTTCAAGATCTTTTCCCGCAAGTTATGATTTTTAATATTCGTATAGTGTCCGATTTCTTATACTGCATGGATCGCATTCGGTTTTCAGTTATCCGAACAATCGCGTATCCGAACGGTGTCCGGTCCCAATTCATTCGGATAAACGACATTCTACTGCATTGGATAAAAAAATGGGTTTATTTTACGAAACAGCCAATTTTATTACTAATATGTATTTATTTCATTAACATAAACATATATTACATGCATATTACTCGAAAAACGTAACCGTCCTTAAATTTTTATAGATATCCATGAATTTTAGCTACCGTCTTAATTCCAGGATTGGGAGACATAAATACGCTGATTTACTTTCTACTTCAATGGAGAATTTTTTTCTACCAAATTATGTACAGTTATGGTAAGAGACGTGCGTGCGGTGGGGTAGGAGGAAAATTATGACTCGCAAATCGCATCGCAAATATCAAAAGTTTGAGAAACACTGCACTAAGAAGTTTCGGAGTAGATGGTTTAGAGTTGATTACAGCCCTCTTACCAGAAAGATTCTTGCCTTTCCCACCCCAATATGATAAATGTTTACAGCCAGCACGGCATTGGGCCATTACTGTAATGTCAGAACATTGTTGTAATACAGTGCTTCTCAAAGTTTCAATATTTGCGACCCAATATTCAGTCATAATTTTCTCTTCACGCCCCCTCTCCATACAATAGCAATGTATTTAATTAAATAATACTATACTTTGACGCTAAACCTACAACACGACATTAACATCTTAATTGCCACCAGCGTATATGAACGTCTCACTCAATCAGTACGTTAATTACCCCCAACGTACATATACGTCTTTACTAAGTACGATCTTTTCTGTGAACTGCTCTCCATAAAATTATTCTGGAGGCTTTAGAATGCAATAAATCACCCTGACAGTGTTTGTGAAGGATTTACTTATACCAGACGATTTACTTATTTATTCCTTCCCAATACACCACATGCCTACGCGTTAAACGATGGCATTGTGGAGATCACGTAATTTTTAATCGGCATTTAAGGCATTAATTATAAACTGTACAAATTATCAAGATGTGTTAATTTTTGCATGTAATTTTATATAAGAGAAACCCATGGGGTCACTGGTAATTAATAAGTTTGTTCTTAACTTCGCATTGTTGTATTAATTATAAAATACATTGCGCCGTACTGATTTATTTATATTATATCAGTGTAATGTGTGTTTTATTTTTAATGTCAGAATGTATTTTGTTTGTTTACTTTCAGTATGTTAATAATTTTTTCTAAATAATCTTATTTTCAACTTTACAATATGCTTGCGCCTCCCTCGTAGGGTTATCATACCCCCAAGGGGGGCGCGTCCCACAGTTTGAGAAAAACTTTTGTAATGTCAAGCAGTTTACACCACTCGATATCTAGGCAACTTCGGGTAAGCAGCTATCAATGTGCTCAGAGCCAGGAAGATGCCACGCATTTATCCTATAATTTACCATTTCTGAAGGAATCCAATTATATAAATACACTTTCCCTTATAGGCTAACATCTAAAAAAACATTATCATGGTGCATAAATATATTTGTTATGCCAACTAATACACTGTTGTACACAATGAATTGGGGAGCGTATGGGTTCATCTTCAAATTTTTTCATATTTTTTAATTTTTATTCTCTTGTCAGTCCTCGAGATATTCTAAACATCTTAAATTTTGAGAATATATATCTTGTTTTTCCCCAAAAATTACAATTTAAATAGCCAATAGCCACTACTCTTTTTACACATTACTACATAGTATACTCGTCAACACACAAAATCCTGCAACTTCTCCATGACTAGAATACTCGTCAATCATAGTTAGCATTTTAAAATATGAACAAAGATTCATTTTTTGACCAATCTTACATACAAAAGTTTGGAAAAATAAGTTTAATTTGAAAATAGTTTTCGTATAAAGTAGCTGTCCACAAATATTAAACTGTTTCGTTATATTACATTTTTAAGGAAGAAAGGTTTTAAGAAACGAAATGATATCTTACCTTTCACTACCAGCAATTCCGCTGTTTCTGTAAAGACACGTGTGCATTGATCTGCTTTTAAAGGGGATGAACATATTGTTTTTGTTTAGCTGAAAAGCGTGCCGATTATCTTAATGATTCGTAATTCCAAAATCTTTTTGGAGGTTCCAGCTGGTTTTTCAATAAGAATTATATTTATTTTATATATATTTCTTCATATTATTCTTTTTATGTATGTAATTCATAAAAAGCGCGCTTTTACCCGAAATCATAAATTTTATTTTTGGCATCAAAGAAAAGAACAGTATCGTTACTTAAGTATTATTAAAACTTTTTAAGAGAAACTTAATAGGATAAGTTAGAAAAAAATCGAGCCACAATGTGTGTTTTTCTATGTAAACCTTTTTTATTGTGTCATTTCAGCGGGAGCTATTGATATATGAGTCAAGTTCTGTTTCAAAAAAACATGTATTGTAGAACGTTGGTATATATATAATACTTCATAAAAAATTTAATATTTTTCAATTATATCAGATAAACACAATAAACCATATTAATTACATAAAGATAAATTATTTACTAACTATCTACCATAAGAAGCACATGTTAGAATGGGCAAAATTGAGTTTGCCAGATATTAAATATACATACAAAATTATAGGTTTCCAAGTCTTCAAATTTTTAGACGGCTTCTTATATTATAGATGTATTTTTTAAATCTGCATTTATTATATTTTCTTTATATGTTATTCATTTTTCATTCCACCATTTTAAGTGGCTACAGCGATTATATTTAAGACTCCTTTAAAATGATAATTTATTAAATGAAAATATCTGAAGGTATATATTTATTCGAATAAAGTAGTTGAATTTCATGTCGGACGAGTCAACTCCTCGTTGGGCAGAGCATATTATCCGGTATGTTTGACTTCGGTGATGAGCTTTCATCGGTCCATGAAAGAATAAGTTAAATATACCGCGAATGCCCTTAGTTTATTTCAATAAACAGGCCGAAAGATTCGCTTGCGGATTTTTATAGAATATAATTAATAGTTTTTAAAAAATATAAGGTGGATCACTTCAGCAATTTGGTGGTACACACATGTACCGTGGCACATTGATTGAGAGTCACTGCACTAGACCTACGAGAATTCTGTGTGTGATCGCTTTCTCATCCCACTCGCTGTATATCAGCTGTAACCGAGTGATCAGGGGCTTACGAACTCCTAGACGGCGTTATTTATGCCACGCGAGTCATGCGTTCGAATTCCGGCGACAATAAAAGCCCTCCGTTCAGAAAGGCAGATGTACATTAAATCTATTTGCACTCAAAGTCCTCACATTAGTGTGGCGTAAATTATGCAGAATGGAGTCCATTTTAAGTACCGCCCTATTGATCTTGGTTAAAATTACTTAGATTATATATCTTCAATAACCATCAAGTAGATTTAAGATGCGTCGTCAATAAACAAAGAATAATTTGTATAACTGCCGATAAAAAAATCAACACAAAGGATGTAGTCGATAACCGGCAAATCATTGATCACAAATACCGCATATTTTTTTCTTTGTTCAATGTGAATAATTGATAGAAGAAACTAAAAATCATCCATTTGTATGGGATATATAAGATGTCCTTTACAAAGACATAATCGGAAAAAATGAAACCTGGAAAGAAGAGACATGCCAGTTTTATCCAGATTTCGACGCTATGAAAATCGAGGTGCAATCTGAAAAAAAGCTTACACTGCCCGACACATAGCAAATGTAACAATATCAGAGAGTGGGTAGGTTTCGACATAAATCTGTGCATACATAAATAAGGAATTTTGTTAATAAGAAAATTTTATTACAGCTATAAAAATGTAAGAAGAATAGAATGAATAAGGTTACTTCTCATTAAAGCCCTGCAGCAACAATAAGACGTAAAGATTTCATTAGCGTGTGAATAGTGTAAGCCTAAATGCTCGCAACTATCCTCTAAAGTTCATCCTTCAGTTGACGGTAAGGAATATCAAGCAAACGACAGACAAACTCATCTCGGACATTCTCGACTCAATAAGCCTTACAAACCATTGAAGCAACTGGAAGTGACGCATGTGTTCTCTACGGATGAATACCTTGGCCATTCTTATACTGTCTTGTTGAAAAATACGCTTTTGAAGCCCTTGAATGTGAAGAAGCTCAACTGAATGAAGCACTCATCAACATATCGTGTTGTCAACATGCCTCCTAAACCAGCGCTTCTCAAACTTACAATGTTTGTGACCCAATTTTCAATCATAATTTTCCTCGTGCCTCCCTTCTACAATAGCAATGTATTGAATGCAATAAAAATGTACTTTGACCCTAAAGCTACAATACTGATTTAATTATAAACCATGAAAATTATGAAAATAAATATTAAATTTTGCATATATATGACAAGCTCAAAGAAGGGCACTACTAATTATTAAACTTGTTTTTAGTGTATTTATAAATTAATTATCAAAAATGTTTTGCAGTACAGATACATTTATAGGAAATTTAATCAGTGTAAATGGGTATTTAATTTTTTTCACATCAGAATATAGTTTAATTTGCTCCCTTTCAGTAAATAAATGCTTATTTTATATATATAAATCTTTTGTTTTTGACTTTTAAATATGCTCACGCCCTTCAAAAAGAGATATCATGCCCCCCTTCACAGTTTGAGAAACTCTGCTCTAAACGTACTAGAAGGTACTGGTATGTCCTGATAGCACCCTAAATCATTAGATCATGTTGGTGAGCGAGAAGATGTTCTACAATCACGGTAGGATTATCTTAATTACCCTACACCTGTACCCTCTTACCAGCCTACTATCATAGAAAAAAGATAACTGAAACTCATCTCTGAAGTTCCATAGTGTTATTAAATCACTCAAGTGGCTAGATGTAAATACCATTGCACGTAGTTAGTTGGCGTCAATGGTGGCCTTCGTCAAGTGCATCTTGTTGGCAAGCCACTTTCAATCTTAATGAAATGGTTTTCTCAAATATTTCTGCTCCCCTCACATTCTACGTATATAGAGTAGTTTATATTGCATATCTAGTAGTACTTTGTTCCTTGAGAGAAATTAACTTTTTAATCTTCGATCCAACATGTCGAAAATCTATGGTCGAGGGACGAATCCAGATTCAGTTTAGCAGCGTTACGATGGTTAGCTTACAAGGTGAGCCTTCATAGAATTTATCAACTTCCAGATCTACCTTCGATGTTGTCGGTCAGGCACTTTGACCGCATGTGTGTTTTGGAATATAATGTTTCTCCAAGTTCTGCTTTTGTTAGGTGGTGTACCTCTAAAAAGGGATACGTGTACTGCAGGGTAGTGGTCCCCAACCACCGAGCCGTGGACTGGTTCGTGGATCAAATGGTACCTATCCGCCCAAGGAATATTAAATTATTTCTATTTTATTTACTGTTGTGTATTTCTCTCGGATTGTACAAACTTTCCTCGGAAATCACTTTATATTTCATGTTAAATCACGATATTTATTTTAGGAGTAACCGAAGGCAAAGTTAAATGCAATTACATTAAATTTATGAAATCTTAACAATGTTAAATATGAACAATCACACACAACTTCTCAGTCCCCCTAGTTTTCAGCGGTAAAATTATCAAACGTTTACCGGGCGGCAGGGAGAAAATGGTATAGAAGCAATACTCTAGTGGGATACGCAATGGGGTACTTTGTAGTACACCAAGGAGGTAAGTTTAGAATCACTTGTGCATGTGGGATAATTTATCACGTGATTTAGAGGTTCTGTTATGGGTCACTGTGTCTGGTTTTTTTAGGATTTGGGGTTTTCAATGTCATAAATACACCAGCCTTTAAAATGCACAGAAATTCTGTTTTATAAACTTAAGGAAACAATGTGTTTCTCCCTTTGAGGGAATATATCTCAAGGATTAAAAAGAATCTTTACTACAGAGTTGGTGTTTCCGATGCTAGTGTTTGGTTTCACACACCGGCCATTCATGGCACCGTTGCATATTTGGCCGGTAATTGGTGTATCAACAAGGAGAGAATTTTTCATGAGCAGTACGAATGTACTTTCATTAAGGCAGGTGGCATTGACACTAACGTCTGGTTTCAAACCGGAAATGGTTCAGCGTAGAACAAATCACATATTCAAGATTATTTTGATATTTTTTTTTCTAATCCTAAAATAATGTAATATTTTTGATTCTGAAAATTATTAACAGTAAACAAGCGATAAAATATCAACGAGGTGGTGTATTTAAAATATATTGCACCCATAGAAAGCTTGCAATTATCAAGAAAAATATTTCAAATGTATTAAACAATGAATCCTTTTTTACATCAATACCTCGATTTCGCGATCCTAGAATTTCGCAATTTTCAAAGCTCGGTGATTCCTCTTTTGTTTGAGCACTACACAAACTTGATTACTCCCACTCCGCTTTATGTTTAGCTAATAAACATGTTCGGACGTATCGCACGAAATCAAAGCTTACCCATAAAAATTTATTTTAATTTACCGTAATATAATCAAGAAATGCTGGATTCCACAATCAGGGTTTGTTAACTGATGAAACTCACAGAAATGCATTAACAAGTGCAAGACATTACAAAACTTGACACTCAGTCTAATAAGAAATTATAATGATGGCTGGAAATTTGACTGAATGCCTCAGTTTGTGACGGATCTATACGCGTCCTTCCACTAACCCGCTTGGGAAATCTTTGGGCTACGAATAAAAACAACCCTTTCTGAAGAAGAAACCGTGATATGCAGATTAGGTCTATTATATAGGTTTGTTGCTAGCTAGTTAGAAAGATAGAAGAGGGATAGAGATTAGAAAGAGATAGTTAGATAGAAGAAAATTGATGTTTAATTGAAGTTACCAAGATATTGTAATATTAAGAAGATATGAAGACTATCTACACAGTTCAGGTATTATTCATATTGATAGCGCGTTTTGGTACTTGAATTATTAACGAGATTTAAGTGAAAATTGGTCACACAGCTACTGTGTAAATCAATTATTAAAGTAGAAGATTGATTCATAAAAGGTGGATCAATTTATTGGAAATATTTTCCGAACATGCAACTCCCGTTACAAAACCCCTGCTCTCTACCTGGAAACATCTAATTTAATCTGATTAATTGATTTGTGTTTGAGTTAATTAGTGTGCTGAATAAATAATTAGAAAATATTTCGAGTCGTCATTCACCTCTTCCCACACCCTAAGCCGGGTCCGAGAGTAGACAAGGGAAGCTACAACTTTAATTGAAAAATGACTACAAATTTTAGAAAATGTAGACTTCAACGAAAAGTTTATTTTTTCAACAACACAAGGAATGAAAAAAATTATTAGCATGCTGTATACGTGGAACTTTTGCGGCAGAAAAAAAAATTGAGCTAACAGGCTATTTTTTTAGGTGTTATGAAACCTTTTAGATTAAAGTAACTTCGGTTTGCGATTTTGTATAACATTTGTGTTATTTAAGATTTTATGAAACATTGTTTCTAACATGTTTTCTTTCGTCTACAGCCCCAATTAAAAATAATATTAATGTGTTTATATATGAAATCATACTCGGAATTCCGCGGTTGTCACTTAGTCTGACCTATCATGTGAGTTCGGGGTATTACTGTACTTGTATTATGTAAAGAGGTGCTATATATTTTGCTTGCATGAAGCCATCAATGTTAACCCGTCACTTCACGCGCTAAAAAATGACCATCACGAGCAGGGTATCTCATACCCAATGGTGTTTACATTCTGTTTTTACCGTAAAATTTGCATTCAAAGCTGAAGAAGGAAGAAAAGTAGGGCATATAATTTGTTTATTACACTTTTCACACGTAAATTTACTTTTAATGTTATTTTTATTAGGGCATTAATACATCGTTTATACACTCCTTTAGTCTTTGTCGCGAGTGAGTGTGATGTTTTTACTGGACCTTATTTTACTTTTTAAAATTTCATAGAAGCTTTGCTTGCTGGTTTTTTTCCCTTCTTTCTGTTAATCGCAATCAAAAACACTTTTCAGGAACCAGCTTCTGGTTCGATGTTTAGTGGGTGGTTTCTCGCTACTTAACGAAATAATTTGAGCATTTATTGTCACAACGTTCACCAACATAAAAAAATGTATATTGTCATTGCCTAACGATTAGATTTTCTAGGCATTGAATGTTGCTGTCATTTTATCAAGAACGCATAATTGCTGCCTTATCTTCTTCATCCCTGCAAAGAGACTTTCTTCCTCCGAAAATACTGTGTTGTATTATATCTATAAAAGATTGTATTTATTAATTTACTTCAAGGTCACATTTTTTCATCATAACTACAAAAATACGTCATTGCATAAGAAATATTTTAAAGAGAGCTCATTCATTAAATTAAACGGTGATTCACGCACAGGGTATGACATACCCAAAGAGGCGGTATCCAAAAATATACCTTTAGAATTCGCCTATAAGCAAAAGCCCCTCAAACAATATGACATTAAGGTCAGCTACAAGAAAAACTATTCATTTCCGAAAATGTTTTAGATGGAATTTTGAAAAAAGGGAGGCAGAGTGTGTTTGGCATACTGCGCGTGAAATGCCGGGTTAATAAGTTATTTAAGAACTTAACTTCTCGAAACACTGCAATTTTTTGAACAATAAAGCATGTAATACTTAAGACAGTAATTTAAAAAATTGTTTCACATATTGATAAATGCTTAGATGTTTTTCTTAAAGCTTCATTTTTGATAGTAAAACACTAAAAACCATAATCCATTCGCGAAACACTTGTTATTCATGTTAAAAGAACAGGCGCAGAAATATTTTACTGGAAAAATAGTCTGAGAGCCTAAAGTGTATCTTCTTGTTAATAAATTCTGTTGTTAACTGTGTTTAGGAATTATTACTAATCGATAAATACATTTTTGCTAAAACAAATTACTCAACGTGGAACATTTACAGTACGACTAGATGAAAATACGCATATCACCAGCTTTGGTCAATCAATGAAATTTTATAGACTTTTTTTAAAAAATATGTATTTTACAAAGAATAAATAGCTATTTTGACAGTGTTTCAGTAATATACAGAGAAATACATATTTTGATAATTAAATAATTTATTCGTCATAAACTACATTTTATAAAAAAAACTGCCTAAGCGTAGCAGAAGCTTACAGCGAAAGCAAAACAAGTAATATAAAAAAAATGTTAAGTAATTGCCTACTTAGATCAACAAAAAAAAACGTTATTTTGGCTACTTTTTGTTACAATTCATATAAATATGTATATACATATGACATAATCACACAGCATTCAGTGACCATTAATTTTTATTAATTATCATTAAAGTATCACATTGTATCATCCAAAACAATCATGTATATAATTTTTCAGTTCAACTGTTCAGCTTTGAAACATGAGGAAAAACACCGTTTAGAGATTTCACCCAATTCACTAAAAGTGAAGTCAACGTCACTGTAACTGTAATTCTTAAAACAATTAATTTAAGTCAATAATTTCAATTAATTATAATTAAATTATAGTATTGTTGCCCAAAACAATAGAGCATAGAAAACTTCAGCTCAAATGAGCGCTTTAAAATGTGAGAAAAAAACAATTTCAAGTTTTGTCCCAAGTCACCAAAATTGTCGCTAAGTTGCCAAAATATATACCAAAATTGCTGTATTTGTAATTCTTTGAATAATTAGTTTTAATCAATAAAATTTTATTAATAATTAAATTATTGTATTGTCATTCAAAATAAGCGTGTATATAAAACTTCAGCTCAATTGAGTGCTTTAAAATGCATTTTATTAACGATTCAAAATTTGAACAAGATAAATATAGAGAGATAGTGAGCTAATAGAGTAGGAATTGGAATAAACAGAAAGTTATTTGAAATAGCATTTCACTTGAAATTCGTACAGTGTATTATCTACCAACAAAAAAATATACTCTTGAAGAACAAACAATTTTTATTAAAAATGATATGTTAAAGATTACGTGTCCTATCTATGATCTTGTATTCAGTATGTCTTTCGGAAGTCATTCTTAAGAAAATAAACAAATAAATAAATAAAAAATTGTTCACGAACATCAATATTTTCAATTGAAATTCGAATTGGAGAATTTTTTGTGATGTACATAAAATATAAAATAATCTATTTGATATGTAAAAGTATTACTGTAGCAAATTTGAGTGGAGGAAAAGCAACAGACGACTTCAATTATCTGAATTATATCAGATTTTTTTACGGGGGGGACCAGGACGAACAGATGTGTACAAGACAAATAGACGTATACACAAAAAATATTACATTATATTATATACAACAATGCAAAACGCGCTCGTTATAGACCAGCTTTACAACGGTTCAAAATCGGTTCTAAAATAGTTTCACTAGCATGAACTCAGACTTAAAATGTCTGGTAATTGTCTCTTATCACAGTCAATGCCCAAACAGAGACTGATCTCGACTGCAATCTCTATTAAGAGAACCAGGACATGCTCGAAAGAGAAAAATTCCAAAATTAAGACCCTTTGCTTATGAGACATATATCTTTTAAAATTACCGAACTGACATTTGTTCCGAAGATCTTTGGCTTCCTAGTTATTTCTAGAAGGGTCAATCCTAGAGAAATCTCGATGAATCCTTGGCGATGTAATGTTTTTCGCCAAATTTGTTTTCAATGGTTATAAAGTTGGCACTTTGGTACCCTGCTACATCTTCTATAGTTTCTAAAATCTTTTGAGGACTTGTTACCCTTTGAACAATTTTTTTCATCTATGAATCAAAAAAATTATATTTTAGCCTTTCATATAATTTTTCTATTCAGAAAAAATGATACGGGATGAAATTTTTCACGTATTATTCACACAATTTTAAAAATTTAAATTTTTTGAAGAAAATTTGGAAAATTATGAAATTTTACTCCTTTGCTGATTATTAATTCTTTTTTACCTGAAACTTTTTTGTAATATTCTTAAGGATGTTTCTAAACAACTCTTTAGATCGATCGATTTTACAATAACTTAATTAGTTTTGGAGAAAAAAATAAACTGTTGATATTCATGCTAAAATTCATCGAAAAAGTCAGTACCTCGTACATTTTATTTTTTTTTAAAGTATTCAGTTTAAGGAAAAATTGATCCCTGATTTTGTTACATGCTTTCTATATAACACACAGATGAAAAAAATGGAAGTTATTGGTAAATAATTGTGGAAAGATTTGCATTTGAATGCACTAATATATCTAAAAAACAAAAACTGAGAAAAACACTTTAAAGTTTATAATTCTGAAAAATAATTATAATAAGCTTAAATAAAATTTAAATGCCACTTTAAGAGAGTAGATATATATTTTTCTTTAAAATAATTGCAATTTCGTATTTTTCCAACCAATATATTTTTATAAATGATCCATTTTTAGATAATATTAATTGTTAATGAAAATTAATGAAAAATATTAATTTTTTTATTCTTATTACAGAAATTTCAGTATTTTTTTCTTCGCATAATATTGAAGTATTATATTTGTATGAAAAAAAGAAGGATTAAAAATTGAAATTAGGAATTTTTTTTATATAAAATGCCTTAATTCAAAAATTTTACCTGCGCACTTTTCGTGCACAAAAAAAATTACATTCTTGTAATGCCTCAGTAATATCCTGATTTACATATATTACACATTCTTTTTATAGTTATTTCTGTTTTTAAAACAGATTTTTTTTATCAAAAAGCTTTTATAGCTTTTTCCTAAAAATAGGGCGTGGTCAAATTGCCTAATTTGTGAATTTACATTTATCAAATGAAGTTTTATTCAACTTCCAACTTTCCGACATGTACAAGTGATATATCAATCGAAAGATAATAATGCAAATAATAGGATTAAATAAAAAAGAAAAAAACGATAGTTCGGTCATTTTGAGAGCACCTAATCACTTTAATTTGCAATTTTACCCTAGGCAACTATCTTTACATGTACAATTCAGTTTTCACACGAGGAGAGATTACCTGCAGGAAAAATAACATTTCGTGCTTCAATATTAATGATCCTCTATTATACAACACAAGCATGTCAAACTCTTGATATTACTGGTCCCTCGATGGTACTTTATTAAGTTGGTGCTCAAGCTTGCAATGCTCAAAAAATTAATAAAATATGGTTTTTAAAATGATTATATTATGCATTATGTATTCATAAGATTCAATCCCAAACACAATATATTGATTATTGATTATGATTTTTTATATTCCATGCTATTTTTAAAATTTAAGGTATCCGCCTACCCTAAAATTGTGAATTTTGCCAAAAATTGACAATTTTTTTTAATTTTAATTTATAGATAGATCATCTATTAGCTGTATAAAAATGAAAAGTGTATTATTTTTCGTTCAATAGAACAAAAACTGCAAGTGTTTTAGTAAAAACAGACGTCACTATTTTAGGCAAGATGAAATACTTTAAAATGCGTTTTACTCGAAATGTGTTTTGTTTTAAATGCTTAAGTGGGGACAGCGATTATTCAAAAGGTTTCGAAAATAATACACTGAAATTTTTTTGTATGTTCTGTATAATAGTAGAAGTGTCTCAACCTTAAGGATTATCAATCACTGTTTTATTACAAAATTTACATTCCCTTATGTGAATATAATCCCTGTTTTTTTAAGCATTTTCATATAATAACTAAAATCAAGTGCTCCAGTATTTATAAAAATTAAAATATCTCTTATCCTGAAATTAATTTCAAAAATTAATAGCATAGTAACACATTAGAGTTGAAAAATTGAAAATTTTTCCAGAAACTTTTGGTTCAGAGGGCGCTATTTATGTTATTTTTGTAATTTTTACCCATTTTTTCCCATTTTAGTAATAATATTTCCTTTTTCTCTTCTTAATTTTAGCATATTTTTCTTAAAATGTACTAAATAAATGTAAAAACCATAAAAAAATCCCCAAATCTCCATTTTTTTAAAAAAAAGTTGTCGCAAGTAGTCAGATATCTTAAATTATAAATATGGTATATATATTTTATAAAAACCAAAAATGAAAGTTATAGTAAAAAATACAATTTTTTACTTCTTTCTGAAAGATGTTTGACATCATTTTTCACAAAGCACGTCATCAAAATTTGTATGGATATTTTGAATTGATGCAAGTTTTAAAATTGATGATAAATGTTGATTGGAGTTTTTCTTTTTACCTTCCGGAATTTTTGCTGTTTTTTACTAAAACTATACGAATATTAAATTATTTAATTAAAAAAATAATGAAAAATATGAAATAAATTCTACTTTATTAACAATATTTTATATTAAAAATAGTTTCTTTCCTAAATAAGCACTTCTAGACATAGCCTTTATACGTTTAACATACGATAACATTTTAGGAAAACAATCGGTAAATAAATATGTATAAAAATCTAGAATTTCAGCTTCCGTACATTTCTGCTTCAGCCAAAAATCCCATTATATTTCAATTAATTCAATTTGTAATTTTTTCCAATAGTTTCAATATTGATAGAGGTGAAGTAAAAAAAAAAAAAAGAAAAGATGAAACTATATATTATCCAAAGCTTTTAAAATCAGAAAATCTGCCATTCAATTTCGTTTCTTACAATTTAAATTGGTGAGCATATTCTGTAAATTTTAATTAAGAGATTTAATCAATAGATATTGACAACTTTCGAAGTGACGTAAGTTTACATTTCTATTTGTTTTTGTCCAAGTAATAACGTTTGTATGAAAAGCGTTAATATTATCAAATAGCCTTTTAACAACAGTTTCTTTGCCTTGATTCTTCAGATAAATTGAATAAAATGACTTGTAATAGCAAATGAGAAAGCCTGGTACGTTATCCATTATACAATCTTTTAATTCAAAAAAGTCATAGATTTTGGGGGGGGGGGGCTTTTAAGAAAATTATTTCATTTTGACGTTTGAAGAATTATTTTATGACTCCAAAGCCATCGAACACTTCTGTATAATATCATAGATAGGTGTATTCACATTGTATATCTTCAAGAAAGTAAGGAAATTGTGATGGTATGTGACTACCCAATGTCCGCTATTTTGATGGGAACTTTCGAAAATTTGTTATGCTTTTATTTTATAGCTCATACATTTAGGATTCTAAAAACACTCTATTTTTATTTCTACGGTATTTAAAAGCAAAGTTACAGCATAATTAGTACACCGGAAATGGAGTTTACAAAACCGGAAGTAGATTCCTACACAAAATATCTTTAAGATACTGAATTGAAATTTTCAGAACATGATTTATTTAGTTATATCTATGGTATGGATCAAAATCTAATCTCTGTGCACATATTTATGTACTTTATTGCTTTTTTATGAAAACAAATCATGAACTTTTAAAAAATCGTGTTTTTGCGTAACATTTAGTATACTTAAAAAAACTTTCAAGATAATTACAAATATTTTAATTCCTAACACCTATAAAGATGTTATTCACGTACTATTTTAACATTATTTGAATACATTTAGTATAATTTTGTATAACTTCAATTTTTCATCAAAATTTCACTAAAAACGACAATTGTTATAGTCTATAAAACTCTCTAGAAAACAGCAAAATGTTAAAAAAAAAAAGTCCAAATTAGTTAAACATGAACCTAAAGAGATCTTGACTTATAAATATGGTGAGTTTAAATAATGTACATGTAGTTGAATTTTTTTTTTTATCCTGTATTAAAATCTTTAAATGTATTTTCTGAGAAACTATGTTTTTCAATTTTTTGCTTCACGTTAAAGCTCACTACAAAATTTTTTTTATGACATAGAATTCAAATTTTCAGAAAATATTTTATTTAGTTTTATCTCTAGTATTGACTATTATCTAATCTCCTTGTATATATTAAAGTATTTTATTGCACTTTTTGTGAGAAAATAACATTAGTTTTTTGTAAAAAGATTCAGTTCTTGCATAAAAAAAAGACACATTTCAAAAACTTTCAAAAGTATTACCAATATTATAACTCTAAGCATAGATAATGATATTGCTTATGTGCTGTATAAATATTATTCGAATATATTAATTAGAATTTTCAATACAAACCTTACCATAACTGCGATTTTTCCCTAAAATTTCACTCAAAATTCCCAATATATCCAAAAAAAAATTTTTAATTTTGAGGAAATTGTACTTGAGTTCCTAGTTTTATGCCCCAATTCAAATAAAAATGTATTTATTTAGTTGAAAATTTATAAATTTCAAAAAAAGTGCTCCGAAGGTAGTCACATGCCTTAAGTCTTCGTGTTCGAATATAATTTACAATTTTGGTGACTATTTTTAAAACTTGACCAATATTTATAACTTAAGAGTACAGTACATGCTAGGTCATAATACAGTGAAAATGTTCAAAATTATTATAACTATGTTGTTTGGATGTTTCTTTTTATCTTGCTAAAATATCTCGTAATACCAGCCATGGTAGGTGCACCATCACAGACAGACAGACAAGCAGACCAACAGACAGACATACAAGCAGACAGACGTGCTTTTTATGACATTATTATGAATGAAATTAAAACTTCAAAACGGATTCTCGCAAAGCACAAATACTAAATCTCATTTTGATTATTCAATTAATTAAAAATCCAAATCCAAGAATAAAAAAAGCTTCTGTTTTTATAAATTTATTTTTGTTGATATTTATCTATCCCATGTGTGTGAAATAATTCAACACTTTTATTATTAAAATATTTTAAGATATTTATTTAAACAAATGCACATAGGCAGTTCCTAGATTTTAAAATATTTTACCTATATATAGGTAAATGAAAACAAAATCAAATAGCAATTTATATATATATATTGCTATTTGTTTTTGTTTTCATTCGTGTACGATATTTAACATGCGAAGGCTTTTAAAATCATGGAAATAAAAAAAGGCATAAACATCTTTTCTACATGTTGTGTACCTTAGCTCTGAAGTGTTTTTCATACTATTATTAAGATAAAGTATTATGAAATATTGATAATTCATTCGTTTATTTCTATATATTCATTATAACAGTATACTCTTTAATTGTTCTACATTATTGTAATTTCTTATGGTAAGTAGTTTTAAATAAGCTACTTAACATTTCATAAAAGTTTCAGACTATTCGATGAATATTATATCATGCTATTCATGGAATGAAAACTTCAAACTCATATTTCTCCATGTTGAATTTTTGTACATCCCTAAGACATTTTTGATAGTTGAAGTATGGGTTTGAAATTTTTTATACATGTTCCGAAATGTATATTTTGTAAAACTGTGCATGAAATTATTTCTAACATGTTTAGTACTTTTTCTAAAAAATTTCAAAATCAAAATTAATGCTTTTTAAGAATTTTTGGAAGTTAAATGTAAAAAAATTATTAAAAAATTAAAGAGCATTATCAGAAAAAAAGCCCATGCACAATTTTATGTAGTATATTATAAGATACTTGGAAAAAATTTTTTGAAAAAAATAAAACATTTAAAAAAAGCCTAGGAATTTAAAAATGTTTAAAAAATATACATTTTAATTTAAATTTTACAAACATTTGGCAACAAATTAAAAAAAAATTGTATGGAATTATCATTAAATATTAACCTTTATAAAATACAATTAAAACAAAATTTTAAAAATAAAATAAATAATTGTGAAGATGGTACCACATGTGGCCTTAATTAATAATTATTATATTATTTATAAATATGTGTTAAAACTTTACGTTACAAGATTCTACAGCAAGTATTGAGTGTTCTACCAGCAAATATTAAAATTAATAAAGAAATATATCAAAAATGTGTGCTAAACGCTTAAAAGTATTTTCTAATTAATACATCAAAAAAAGAAATTTCTGAACATTTGTTTCTCTGAAGTAATTAATGTATTCGCAACAGGAAATTCCGCATTGAATAAACATTTATTCCTAATATATACAGGGTGTTTCCGAACTCAGCCTACAAATTTAGATAAATGACAGTTGGCAGCATGGGGACGATAAATCATTATAGAATAGGGGACAGCGAACCATGTTTAGTTGGTGAAAATCGCAATGATACTAGTCATCTGGAGAACAATGTTCAAGACGAGGGGAGCAGTCAAACGAATGCTGGATTTGCGCTACATGGTAGGTTTGAAGAAACCTGTACGTATGCAAATTTCCCACTCGTCTGGGGAGAATAAAAGTGGTAAGAAAGGTTGTCATAGGTGAGCTTAAATAAAACATGGGTGTTAAAATGGATTTGGTAGCAATGTCGGATTACATGAACACGGAATATGTGAATATGTAACTGATGTTTGGACAAGCCAAACACCGAGAATGTATCAGGACCTCTTTTCGAAGAGGCCATTAACGCACCATACAACCTACACGTCACGCCACCTCTAATGTGACATACGCCCCCGCAATTCCTGTGACAATCATTTATCGTTGCATTCGAAGTCGAGATGTGATACTTTGTTGGTATTGTAAACATGCTTTACGTCAGTGCTTCTCAAACTTTCAATATTTGCGATGCAATTTCCTATCATAATTTTCATCACACCCCCGTTCAATACTCTAACAATGTATTGAATTAAACAATAATGTATTTTAACGCTAAATCTCTCTCTACAACACGACTTCAATTATAAACTATGCGAATTATTGCGAAAAATATTAATATTTTTCATATAGTATTACATATGCAAGCCCACGGTGTGTCATAGGTAATTTTATTAAAATTTTTCTTAACTTATAAGTGCTAATTTATATGCTACTAACTGCAGTAATGCTTTGTATGCTAAAAATTACATTGTTAAATTAATGATCAAAACATACAGAATTAAGTGTCCTCAATATATATAAAAATGGACGTTTGTATATATGAAATTCGCTTCACTCCAACAACGTACAACCGATGACTATGAAAATTGGCATGTATATGTATTTTTGTTGAGAAGTGTTTTGTACTCCCCTTTTTGTTGCAGCTCCCTTGCAAGTGCTACAGCATATCACAGCATATACTAGGAGTTATAAATAAAAATAATCCCTTTTATCAGCTATTAGACCTTCAGACTTAAAAGTTAATAAATATGTTTGTTTTTTTGTTCAGCTGAAATATGCAAAAAGCGTTTTTTTTTTCTGTTTAATTTGAAATTCAAGTACAATTAACTCATTAAAAACTTCTTCATCCTTCAATTTACTTAAGGCGTCAAATCGCCCGTACTAAGAATGGGTATACTAGCTAGAGTACATTTAAAGCATATTAATATCAGAGTAAATGTGTATTTTATATCCTTTATTATATATATTTTTCTTGTTTCCTTTCAGTAAATAAATAATATTTTAAAATCATCTTAAATTTTGAACTTTTCGAAATGCTCGCGCCTTCCTCGAAAGTCTACAACGCCACCTAGGGATCCCCCCCTAGGTGCCCCACAGTTTGGAAAACCGCTGTTTAACGTCTAATAAATGTTTTTCTTTCCTCTTATTGCCCCTTTTACTTCCACTCGATATTAAAGACTTCACAATCCCTGTTCTATAGTGGTTTGTTGTCCCCATGTTGACTACTACCACCCCGCTGAGTATGACTGTGGAAGACAGCAAGTATGTTGATGTTTGTAATTCTTTTTTTATTTACATAAATTTTTAGGGGCTGCAAAAGGTTTTTTGCACTCAAGCCCTTTAAAAAAGACAGGGTCTGTTTCACTATTCGAGATAAAGAGGTGTATAAGCTTGTTGAGGGTTTGTTAACTTCAAAAAAAATTGGTTTCTTTCAATAATCTCATGAGATGAAATTTGGCGAATTGAATTCCTGATTCCCAAATATCATCAAAATGTCATGATGATAAAGGAGTGAGTGTTTATAAACATCGCATTTTTAGAAACACGAGAGCAATTGGTGAAGAATATTTACAAATACATTTGACACACTTGGTAGTATATACTGCCAATTATAGTGAAAAACTGCGCGCGCCGTAAGTATACAAAGGACAAATGTTCTCGTTTCGATCCGATTAAAAATGAAATATCCTCATTACTTTTATAAAATACTGATACCTAAATTTGGAATACTCTATATGAAGCAGCAGAAAAAATTAGATAATTATATTAAACTTAAATTTAAAATTGAAACAAACTTGGATAAAAAATCCGAAATGGTTTCATAATGTTTTTCGAAGGACTATACGAAATTGAGTTTGCCAAAATTTGAATTAAACAAATAGGTTCTATACAATATCCCGGGATTTTTGGTGTATTTTTCCCGAAACCCAAGTTCCAGTATTTGTACCGATAGTTGATATTTTATTATTCCCCCCTCTCTCTCTCTCTCTGTATCCAAAGAGAGAGCTTCAAGATTGATTTCCAGATTTCCAATAACAAAGGAAATTATTCTAAAGGATTGCACAACTTAAAAAAGACATGGCCTTGAGAAACTCTTGGCACAGATTTATGTTAGTCTTCGTTTTCTTGTGATGCTAACAGTTAGTGAAGTGATTTCTCACGAAATAACGAACCTCTACAGTGTACTAGAGATTAAGCTGAGATGTTTGGAAAGTTTGGGACAAACAAAAGATAAATATGCAGACTTCTTGAAGCGTCTTGTAGAATTCTGTTTGCCTGGAAAATTTCTTACGAGCCGGGAAACTGAGTGTAATTCCGCAAAATGGTGAGAACCATGTTGTTCAAGATACTCATTCACAACCATGCCGGACGCACAAATTCTTCTAAGGATGGAAATTATAAAGGTAGGAAAAATTGTGTTATTTGCAAAATAATTAATTTGACCTGTTTTTGTCAAAAGAAGTTTAGAAGATCAAAACAATGCTGTTTCAAAAGGAATTTGTTTTAAATGTACGAATAAAAAAATTTTGAGAAAAAAATAATAATTAAAAATAAAATTTAGAGAAAAAGGATTTTTTTTTCTGTTTCATTTTAGGAAAATATCTGTACTTTTTTGATTTTTTGAAAGAAACATTTTTTTTAAAGATAGTTCCAACAATAATATAAATGCTTTCAGTTTTCGTTGTAAGTTTTAATTGTTTTCGGTGCCCTGAAAAATGATGAAGAAATGATTTAATTAAAGCGACTGAAATCCTACGTAAAATGCATGAAAAATGAAAAACCGGAGTGAGAGAGAGATCTTATGTTGCAAAAAATAATAAGCTTATTCAAGCTCACTGTTTGAAATTACATTTCCTGACGCTCAGTTGTCGTAATATTTAGAAAATATAATGATGGAGATTATTTTATTAGTTTAAAACGGGGTAAACATCAGAGTGAAATGATAAATTTTATTTTCACATTACTTCTCTCTTTATAAAAAAATATACTTGGCAATTAAAAAGAAACATATAAACTCATGGCGCCATCTATTAAAATAATAACGAAATAAAAAGTTGCAAATACATTTGTATCTGTTACATACTAATTCATATGAACACCATTTATATTAATTTAATAAAATGTTTTAAAAAATCATTTGTTTTGTAATATTGTGATCTTATTTTCAAATAAAAGAAAGAAATTTCTTAATGATGTGAATGATAACATATTTTCGGTTAGCAAAAATTATTGGAAAAGCCAAAATTTTTCAAGAATATTGCTTTTAATCGACATGAGAGAAAATAACGTAGGAAAAAGAGGTAAAGAGGTAATCACGGTGAAAAAGAATAATTTTCATGGTGTGTGACCTAGTTCTCAAAGTGATTTCTTAACAAAATACATGGTTATCTTCACCAAGAAAAATGCACCATTATTCCCCTCTTATCTTTTTGTTACAATTAAAACCACACACAAAGAGTGGAGAAATGAAGTTATTACCCTCCATGCCGTGTCTGTACCACCAATACACCTTCTGAACCAACGTAATTCCATAAAACTACTCAAAACTACCATTGATGTTATTTTCAAAAGCACTCAACAACATCGAATCATCATCAAAGCAACAGCCCTCTAGTAACTACATGTCAGATATCTTTCAGGTGAGCTTGGAAAATTTTACTGCACCTGCCTTCCGTGTCTATTTATTTTTTAAATGGAAAAATTTACATAAAATGAATAAATTCCTCATCCTAGACAATTCAATCATAGAGAGCAAAAAGGATATCGAAAAGATACCCTGGATCTCAATTCAGGGATCATTATACTAACTCCTACAAAATTCTCCAAAGGCTACTCAACACAATTCCTCGTCTGATTAGAGAAAAGTTCTCAAGTAAGAGAATAGACTACGAAAAAAATGGAAGGATAAGTATCCTCCTCTCTAAACTAGACACAAGGTAGTTAAGTGTTTTAATGTGCGCTCATAATTTTTATATTTTAACGCATTTTCACGGTTTCAAACGCTAGATTTGAAATCAGCTCTGAAATTTGTAAGCAATTCATGTAGAATGTTGTGTTGTCTATTCTCAAATAGGAGCTGAAGGTTGCATATTATTTTATTCCCTTTTAAATATTCCTTCATTGTTTATCTCTTGTCTTGTTATCTTTCCTTATAGAATCGATTATTGATTTTTAATTTTGCATTTTACGATTTTACAATTCAATGATTCATTTGACGAATTAGTACGATTTTACTCTTTTGGAACTCTGGTTGTTTTTAAAGCGTTTTTGTGTTTTTTGAATTATTTAATAGGGTTAATTATATATTTAAATTTCTATGAAGAGTTTTTTGTGAAAAAACATTATGGTGACAATGTACACTATTTCCTTTTAACTACAGAATCTAAAAACATCAAATTAATGGAAAAGTCACAATGATATATATATTTTTATTTCTTTTTCTATAAATAGTTATAAACAATGGAAAAGGTTGCATATAAATTAACTTTAGCTAAATTACATGTAAAAAACGAAATATAAAATATTGTGATACATTTCTTCATTTTCCAAAGTAAAACTAACTTTGAATTCATTGACTCTTCATGCACTTGTCGCCGACTTTATGCAAGCATTTCTGAAAAAAGAGTAGGGAAATAAAAATAGAATCATTTTCAAAATAGGAGCACAATTTACACGTTATACTGTGTTGTGTTCCTGATGTAAGAAATAAAAATAAAAATTTCATAACTGAAATTACTTTAATTAAAACATTTACCATACTTTACCCCTAGTCTTAGATGCAGATAGAGAGTGATGATAAGAGCTCATACACCTTTTGAGATAATATTTAAACTATTGAAAGCAGTTCTTAAGTTTATAAAAAGGCATATCAAAGAATCCATTAGGACAGAGGTGGGCAATTGTTTTAGCTCGGGCTCTTCGCAAGAAACCTTATTTAGCCATAGGACACGCTTTTCAAAATAGTTGCATTCATTATTCAATTTTGCATTTCAGAAAACTCATAAATCTGACCATAAAAATCAATACATTTAAATTAAATAAAATAACTGCAGTTGAATTCAATTTATTTATATAGTTTTAATATCATATTATCCACAAATACAAACATATTTAATTTTATAATTTTTTTAATAAAACAAATAAGCCTTATTACACTTTTCAATAATTTTTAAAATCTGGAATGAGGTGGCTTGCTTAATCTGCAAGTTAATGCCTTTCAGATAATATATATTTACTTATATGCATGTTCAATCAAGAAAAAATTTGCTCACAGATATATTGGGACCCATATATATAAAACGTTTCCCCAACAAATTTATTCACTCTTGGTAATTTTTCAGATTACAATTATTTGTAAATGTGTCAACAAATGGCGAAATGTTATTACTTATATATATGGTTATAGATGGGGAATTGTGCAGTTCCTTCGCTTTAAATGTGCTCTTATTCATTTCCAAGTAAAATCAAATAAAATATTTAATCGCAATTGCAGTTGTTCTATTCGTTAAGCAGTGAGTACAAGTGTCGTACTATAGCCTTTCTTAACAATAAAACATTTTCAAATTAGCTGGTACGCCAGTGCTTCTCAAACTTTCAATGCTTGCGACCTAATTTTCAATCTTAATTTTGATTATGCTCCCCTCCGTACAGTAACAATATATTGAATTCAATGATGACTTACTTTGACGCTAAAGCTATAATACGACTTTAATTATAAACTGTATGACTTATCAAGATAAGTATTACAAATTTTCCATTTAATTTTGTACACTAGTAATTATTAAACTTGTTCCTAACTTAGTATTGTTAAATTAACTATCAAAAACCATTGTGCAGTACGAAAACGTTTTTAAGTATATCATTTCAGAATGTATTCTGTTTTAATTCATTTCAGTAAATTAATAGTTTTTAAATATTTTATTTTTGATGTTCCGATATGCTCGCGCACCCCTAGGGAGCACCGCGCACAGTTTGAGAAACGATGATGTATCTTTTAATCGGCAATTAAGGGACTTATTATAAACCGTACAAAATATATAGATAATTGTTAATTTTTACATATAACTTTATATATCCACAGGGTCAATGGTATTTATTAAACTTGTTCTTAACTCAGTATTGCTAAATTAATTATAAAAGTACATTGTGCGTTACTGATATATTTAAAAGCGTATTATATCAATGTAAATTTGTACTTATTTTTTTATTAAGTCAGGATGCCGTTTGTTTAATTTCAGCAAATAAATAACCATTAAATATTTTTTTTTTTGTTTTCGACTTGTCAATATGCTAGCACCACCTTCGTTGAGTTATCACGCCCTTCCCCCCCCTTGGAGGCGTGCCCCACAATTTGAAAAATTTTGGGTTACACAAAGCAATATCAACAAATTGTTATGCCACCAATTTACCATAGCTGCCAACTCCCTCTCTATTTTATATCCCGGTTGACACACCCGTAAAAGAGCCAAATGTCGTTGAACTCAGGTTAAATTTTGTTAAAAGTAGTTGTTGAAATGATGAAAAAGTATAATTCATATCCCATAATGCGTTCTATTGTCCATCATCAAATTGTTCCATCATCCCATAATTGTCCTTTCTGAACTTGAATAATCATAAAAATATAATTAAGGTGTCCGAAAAAAATTTCTATCAAAATTTCTCAAGGATAGCGACAATTGGCCTACAAAAAAATACAAAATAAATCTTAGATTGCGCAAGGAAAGGTAATCTGTGTTCAAAGTGAATTTTTCTGACTGCCGTGGTAGTCAACAAAAAACTCGTATCGGACAGCTATTTGCCTTAAGCTTAGTCCTCGACCACTGAGGACTTCGCATTATCAAATAAACTGAGTGGGTATTTATTCATGTGGAAATATGTAATAGTAAAATTATTTTTACTATAGTTTATAATATAATTTTAAAACAGTACAGTTATTTAATGCACATTAAACAATTCTTATTTTAACATAAACAGACATGGATTAACTTAATGGAAATGAAAGCTTTACCTTGTAGACGTCATATTGTTTTTTACCAGCATCATCTAAACTTGATTTCTAAAAAAAAAAAAATAATTATTATTTTTAAATTCAGAAAATTACATTCCTTACATTATGATCATATCAAGTTATCTTGAGAATATAGATGTAAATCTGGAGCTTTCACTTCCATTTTTAATACAACTCCAAAAAATGCATTACTAATACTACTACTAATTTAAGATTCATTTTAGGTGATTCATTTCTTTTTCTGGTACATTTTTATCAATTCCATTAATACATATTTTTTGGGGAGTCTACCAGTAATTTTTTTTTTAAAGAAAAGAAGCTTATAAAAGTTTGCGTTCAAATAAAAGAAAAAAATTGTATGTAAACAGTTACATCAAGGAAAATAATATAGGAGAAAAGCAATAAAAAGACTATAAATTATGCAATAAAACTTGGAGAATAGTTAGAATTCTAAGCATCCACTACAAATATATGTTGAAAACAAATTTCCCCTTATTCTTTTTTCTTCTATTATTATAACCTGTATCTACATCTCGGAACTTTCTTCAAGTATTTTACTTTACCTCTCACAAATTTCGTACTTTTATAAAATATTTATAATTTTATTTAGTGTGTGCTATATAAGGATACTATTGCTAAATTTAAGGTATTCGAACACGCTAAAATGAACAATATTGACCGATATATCGACATAGAGTTTGAGTTACAAAAACTACATAATGTTAGAAAAACGGGATATTGGGCATTATACCATGAAGGGCATTCGTTTGGAGTCTGATCATTTAAAGTATTATAAATGTAGTTCTTTGAAACTTTTTGAACTTGATTCTCTCTATGGAATGTAGTCAAATAATTCTTTTTTGTGAATATGTTTTGAGTTATGACCTGTTATTTTCAACAATGAATGTCAAATTTTTTATACTATTCATTTAATCAGGTCTAAAGTTTTCATATTTCAATACAACATTAGAATTTTAGTGCATTATCTTGATAAATGCATGATCTAGATAAATGCATACACATTTGTCTCTAACTGCTTTAAATAATTTTCTTACAAGCTGCTAAAATTTCCGTTATAATTGTGGTTTTTGTAAAATTTTGATAATTCATTTTAAGCATTGCTGGTTAAAAATATTTATTTGTATATATCCCAAAAAATACCTTTAAAATGTGTTTGGGTGAGTTTTTTTTTAAAGAAAAATACTCTTAAAGCGTGTTTGGATACTTTTTTTTTTATTTTTAAATAAAAGAGCATGTAAATTTTAAGTATCCGTAATAGGAATTAAAATATTTTTTCACTTCACTTCTTTTTTTTTTTTTGAAAAAATATTCTCTAATGGTAATATTCCATTAAAATAAAAATTTTATTTTAGTAGTCATTTGGGTTTCTGCTTTAAATTATTAAAGTGATATAAAAGTGAAGAAAATCAATAGCATTTTCGCACATATTCATATAATTTCTGTAGGTTGGTAAATTTAACCATTTTTAAAAAATATTAGCAAAAAAAAAAAAACTTATGTACCAACACAGATTTTTTTTCTTTATTAGTCAGATTTTTTACTAAAATAGTTATCTGAATAAATGTAATAAGTCAATTAAACAATATAAAGCTAAGCAATTTATTAAAATTTTACTTAAGAAATGGACTTACCTCTGGTAAACCAGTTAGAAGGCAATTCAAATACTAAAAAGAAAACATAAGAATTATAAAATGAATATACATACGAAAAATATTTTTAATTCATTTTATGCAATTATTAGGGTGAATCGAGAATTTCCATTTTAAAGTTTCTAATTTTAAAATATCCTACGCGGAAAAGATGCTCTTTTGTGTAGAGATGAAGGAAAAATAAAATTTAAAAAATTAATTTCTATGTTAAGTATTGCCATTAAAGAACAGTTACATTTGGGGAAAATATCAAATACATTTAACAGATTGTAATGGTAAATTTTTAAGAAACGTGTTGAAATAGGCGAAAAATATTTGGGCTGGACTAATTTCACAATTCTCGGACAGATCTCTGGGGTTATCAAATGTTACAATGTACATTGTTACAATGTACAACTCAGTACTCATTAATGATTGTCAATCTTGGTTATTTATATTGTAGAAAAATAATAATAGTTTGAGTCTCTCTAAAATCATCCAAACATAATTAAGTCACTTTTAAATTTTTTTCAAAAATCATTCCCTTTGTTGCAAAATTAAATTTTGAAATTATTTAAATGTTTTTTTCCTAATCTCCATGTTTTAAAATATCTGCTTTGTAACGATCAGTACCGATTAAAATTGTTTTCCTGAATTTTTGTAACCACGATCCACTCTATTAATTAATTTATAAAGCACATTAACTATTTTCGGCTTAAGGGACATTTTGGAAGAAAAATTCAAGCAAATCTAGGGCGTTATATCTCAACGTACGTTGAGTTTGGAGGAATATAAACAATTTCTAAATAATGCAAATAAATGCACATTTTAAAAATAAAAAAATAAAATTGATGTATCAAAAAATTTTTTTTGGAGGTGAGTGTGACTTCTAGTTTGAAATGAAATAACATAAAGACTTTACAGAAGTTAAATGTCCTATATTAAAAGAATATATTCAATGCGTTCATACACAATCTTACGCCTCTGTTCTTCACAATAGCGGACCATCCTTTCTGAACATATGTGTAGCAAGGTCACGTGTTAAACGAAAGTTATGTGCGGTTGACAACAGGTGCGGTTGGTTTAGCGTCCACAAAAGAGAATAAAAATAATGAAAGTGTCTTTTCGCTTGAGGGACCGGAAAATAATAAGAAGGTGTAGCAGACAGATGCTGATAAAAGGTGCTGCGTTTCAGGGGAGACACGCAGAGACAATACAACACAAAACTTGACTGTTTGCTACAGGACTGCACACGATAAGGAGTGTTCAAATTGTCGAGAGTTTTATTAGATAACTTCAAATAATAGCGTGTTGTAGTCTGGCCAGCCACGGGTTTTACTTCGAAATATTGAGTGTATTAAAACGTATTGTTTTTGTTGGAAATATCAAGAGTTTTTCTAGGGACTGAGCATATACTTCGAATTATAGAGTGGTTCTTATTATTGAAGGTTTGAAGTATCGAGAGTCGATTGTATATGCACATTTTGAAAACAAAAATATTAATAATTGATGTACAAAAAAATTATTTTTGGAGGAAATTGTGACAATTTAGCACTTGCTAATTGTTTATTTTAAGAGTCGAATATTTGAATGCCTCTGATGCACTTTGCAAAGTTAGTTTCTCTTTGTTAGAAGACCTAAAAAATTATTTGTTTGTTTTATTGACCAAGAATATTTAAAAATTCAAGTTACACATGACAAAGTTATTTATTTAAATCTCTTTACAATCCCCATTGTTTTACCCCAAAATGGTGCTTTAAGTCTGAGCTTTGTAAAAGTGTTTACAAATGAATTCCTTATAACTGACCTTTTAAAAAATTCACCTAAAGCTCCTCTAAGACCTGATTTGTTTTTTGCATATGAAAAATATTAATATTGAGACATTTTCGAATTTATTGAAATCCGGTTCCCAGATATATAAATTGTTATTCTGAGTGTCTCCCATCTACGAGTCAGGATTCTTTCCGAATCTTTCGATTTTCCAGTAACTGTAACTGCATTTCACAAATTCACTGATTCTGTGTTTATTTATCTGAAATAACCACTGTGGAACAAGAGGAGACTAACATAGAATAAATGAACGATATTCCTTACCTTGCTAAATTTGTCAGATGATCCGAACAGAGATTGTTTTTCGTTGCATGTTCCAAAGCTGCCATCAGGATAAGTTTGCTTTATGCACTTGTAGTAATTAGTTTGAAGCTGAAATATATTGTGTTCCGTTAGAGTAAGAAGAAATACGGCGGTTTTTCTGCTAAAACGAAGACGATTAGAATTATTATGCTTTAACATTTTATCTCTTGCAAAAATGAGAGGATATTCAGGCAGAGAGCGAGAAAAAGGAGTGATAGTGGAATTCTACTTAGAACAGAATGGAGTTAAAGCAATTATATTTTTAAGATTTTGCACTTTTGTGCTGAAGAATCCATCCCTAGTTCATTTAACTCAAGGGTGGGTGGACTTTTCCTGAGTACGGGCTACTTGTAATATTTCTAAGGTGTTGCGGTCCACCCAATGGCGTAAGTGTGGTCATTCTGTATTAAATTGTATGTTTACGACATTGTACTCGTCTTTTAAAATATGTCAGAATACTGAGCTTACTACAAAAACACAAGTTACACAAACTATTGTCAAGTTGTATGCTTGAACAACTATAAGTCAGCTAGACCGGGGATATATTCAATGCAGTGAGTGGAGAACATATGAGGAACGATGAATCTAAAACTAGCATACCATCGAGGTACAAGACATCAACACAAGAATCCAATACCTAAAAGCGTGAGGTGAAGGATGATATTTCTATAGTAAATTCCGTGCTCTCACGGGAACGACATTCATTATATCCCTTTCAGTCGGAGTGTGGGGAAAAATTATTTATACGGCTGGCATCGCAGTGATCGCTTTTTTTCCCTACGTCAGCAGTAAACATGTTAAAAGTCATCGTGCGCTTCTAATGAAGGTACATATGTTCTACACATATTTATGGAATCATTTGCTTAAGTAAACGCAGTCACTTTGCTTAAGAAAAGTCAATTCTCAAGTTCTCGCGCTCCACCCTGTAGTAAGCACAGATTTTAAACCGAATTTAATCCTTAATTTCCTTATTTTTCCATACCTACTAATAAATAACTTTTTCTCGTGTAAAGAGCATAGTTATGATGCATGCGAAAGGAAATTCCTAAATGTCTAATTTTTATTAAAATAGTTCGATTCATATTTGCAATATTAACATTATTTTAAGCAGCATTATTTTAAGAGAAGATAACCTTTAAGATCTTAAAAATCAATATAAAAAACATTGCTCATTACTGTCCCTTTTAGATAATATGTAGTTGTATTTATAAGCTTGATATATTAAAGTGGACACTATAATTAAAAACCGGCTTATTATTAAATCATAGATTTAATTTAGATTCTTCTTATATATTCTAAACGTCAAAATGTCATTGAATATTTTAATTGCATTTGATTACATTACCGGTTTGGGAAGTTTCGTCTTGCAATCTACAAAGCCATCACACAGTCCCTGGTCTCTAGCTGGAAAAAAAAACATTAACAAAAATTTAATTATAAATTATTTTTATTTAATGACGAAAAAAAAATAATTGAAGAAAGTTTGAAGTGAACAGCCGAACTACACACATAAAAGCTTAAGCAAGAATAATAAAATAATTTGATAATAAAAGCTCAAAACACATCCACAATCAAAAGTAATTGAATTAGGATTACACAGCATGTGCGGCACTCCCAAGTTTTTCAAACTTTTCACGAAACTGGGATACAAAATTAACTATGTAATATATACCAATGATTACTAATTTAAGAAATAAATTATAATAAATATGTGATAATAATTTAGATAAAGCTAACTTTTTTTACAAGTTTCCGGTACCTTATTGACATTATTACAAAATGATTTAATGTTGAAAAATGTTAAATTTTATGTAGCAAATAATAATAATTTATTACAACTTGTTGTTGTTGCTTATGCCACCTGATCGACAGTAACATCTGACCAAGATCTACGAAATTCATCTCGGCTAAGGGCTAGATTTTTATGCCTGTATTTAGCCTTATGACCACCATGCAGGCGAAATTACGATTATGTATTACAATTTAACAATATTGAAGCAGAATTATAAGGTGGGAAGCTTCAAAGTAACGGAAATATTTAATTAAAACCTTATTGGATAAAAATTGCACGTATATGCTTTAAATATAATATATTTAAACAAAGTTTCGGCTCTTATGCCTAAAATATTTACTGCAAGTAGCGGAAAGTAAGTATATAAGCGGTAGTTTAGGGGGACTAACGGTAACTTAGCCAGCTATATAGCCTTACAACAAAATCACAATTTGCTGTAAACAATAAAGATATGAATAATTTTGCAATGAATTCTTTTATAGAAAAAATAATAAACCCGTTTACATGTTACAAAATTTAGATAAAGATATAAATAGTGCTATAGCCACAGGACAAGAAAATATTAGAGGCTTAAGCGGTGATATTGAACTACACAAAGGTATTGCCCTTTTAAAGGTAGTAAAATTTGCAACACAATATATATTAGCGGTGCGGCTTATTTTGAAGTTAATATATAATTATAATTTTAGAATGAATGCATCGAATATTTTATCATTTTAAGTACTAGCAAGGCAATCCCGTAATAGTTATGCAGTTTATCGATAAATTTATCAGTTAGCTTGCCCTTTCCACCAAGTCTTTTGGTGTTCTTTTTTAGTTTCCTTAGACGTGAGCCTACTCTTTTTTGTATATGACCTATACATTCGAGTTTTGAGACACTGTTTTCCCCATATACATTCTTTACTTGTAAAAAGCCCTTGGAATCCCCATCACCATAGTACTCGGTGTACTGCAAGTCTCGTTTTATCAATGATCTTTCAAAAATTCTGAAAGCTCCAACAGCTTCCATATTTCCTGAGGATCCTTTATAGTTAAGAGCATTCATGCTCAGATTTCACTTTCATTTCGCACATTTGCAATACTGAGTCATTACTTCCAAATCTAAAATTTTCCCAGTATCAATGGAAATAGCTGAGACGCAGCCATTAAGCGACATATGGCCTCTCGCTGCCATGTGCCATCTACTGAAACACCACAAGTTGTACTTTTTTTTTAAATTTCGCACTTCTGTTGATGCAGCTTTCATATTTTCTTCAGAACAAAACTGTACTGCTTCCAGCAGTTAGAGTTCATGAGCTCTGAAGGTGTTTTTAGAAATGCAGGGCAAATTTAAAGTACATAGCAACTTCTTACCAGATGTGAATCCCCTGCCAATCAATCTCAATCCAAATACCAATAAAGTATTGAGAGTGAATTTTTTATTTTCTTTACGGGTAGAAGTAAAGCCCGTCATGAATCCACAACTGCAAGACACACACAAGTTAGAGCAAAGTCCTTCCCTGGAATCTTCTGTTAGTTTCAATCCAGTTGCATAGCATTCCGGACAACACAGGATTGAAATAATTCCCAATAAAGCTTGGAAATCAATAATTCGATTACCTGTAGAACCATGAAATATAGGTTCAGCACATCAAAACTGTCATTAGTGCTCAATTTGCTTCACTTGCAGACGACGCCTTGTTACTGTTTGGTGCTGACTTGGTAAATCTGTTTCCATAAAACCTTCT
>BMAO01030271.1:0-27322 GCA_019973975.1 Trichonephila clavata
CAGAGAGAGAAAGAAAGAGCTGCTATTCTCAAGAGACTCATTCGTTCTTTTGGCAATAGAGCTCTTTGAGGGACTTGAGCTCCTCAATGAGAGCCTTGTTCTGGTTCTCAAGCACTGCAACTCGATTTTCCAAACACTTAATGTACTCTTTTTCTTCCTTCGACATTCTTTGGCTGCTTCTCTGCAATAAAAGAGATTGTTAAATGAACATTTAATCATAACTTCGCATTGCAGTATACAAATGGTTAAGGTCTCAAAAATCCAATATGGAAACAATTATGAAAATTTTAATATACTGTTTATAGGAAAAAATGTATAGCTATAAAAATTCAATTACCCTAACAAGAACTGCATATTTAAATAATACCAGCTTCTTTAAACATAAATACACCCATCGCCATAAAAAAATGAGATTGTTATGAAACTTGGCATGAAGGTACATGTCAGGCAGTGCTGAATGATAAGAAATACACCAATGTAAATGATTAGAAATACAAGATAGTGCCACCAGAAAGCATTGAACTTTATTCTCTTTGGATCATAAAATAGGTAAGCAGTTTGTCTGCATGTAACTAACCTGTTGCAGAGGGATGCTTTATAACTAGAGACACCATTATGCCACCATAGGAAACAATATGAGCAGTTGTCATTCAAGAGGGGAAGAATCATAGGGATGATGGAAGCCAAGTAATTAGCTCACCACCTAGGCTGTTTTCACTTTACAGTGAGGTGATGTAGAGACCAATGGACAAGAAGGGAAATTTGTTACATGGCGAACAGATTCAGGATGCCCTCAACAAATCAATAGTCGAGAAGATTGTCACATCATACAACACACATGCACAGCACTGGCTGTCTCACTGTCCGCCTGAAGACAGAACCTTCATTACAGGTCTCTGTGTCAATCTGTGCCATCGCAAAGTGCCTGGCTGAATGACAATTGCCATTGCAGCACCCATAATATGTAGTGCCCATTGACATCCACTTCCCATCTCCTCAATTTTGAGTGGTGTTGCACTCTTAAAGAATTGAATTTTAACCAAATGGAATCAGAACTTCAATGACGAATCCAAATTCAGTTAGGGCAGTGGCGATAATTGTGTAACTGTGTGGAGGTTCTGTGGTGAACATTTGTATCCTGCCTTCACTGTATAACAGCATACTGCTTCCCCAACTGGTGTGATGGCATGGGATGACATCACAAACACACAGTCATCCCTTATATTGATCTACTGCACCATGAAGAATGTCATCATATGTTCGTGACATTCTTCAGTCACATGTGTTCCACTCATGGCAGGGCTCCCAGGAGCCCTCTTTCAAAAAGATAATGCTCGTTCACACACAGCAAAGGTTTCACAAGACTGACTCTGCCACATTTCTACCTTTCCCTGGCCTACTTGATCCCCAAATATGTCATCTAAAAAGCATATATGGGATAATTTAAAACGGCAAGTTGGAGAGCCTACGAGTTTGGTCCAATTAGTAGGTTTACAGTAACTGTGGAACAAGATGTTGCAAAACATCATATGGGAGTTGTATGCCTCAATGCATACCATGCAACATGCCTTTATGTTAGAGTTGGTCCAACACAGTACTAAAACCTTTCTTCATTTATAATTTTTTCTACAGTACATGATCATTTTGCTTTGATTTTATAATCATTTACTTGCATCAATGTTGTACTTACAGATGTACAATTTCATTTTACTCTGACAACTCTTTCTGGGTGTGTAAATTTTTTTATGGCAATGAGTGCATAGTAAAAACATTGTTATGGATTTATGTTTTGAATATAAAGAAATTGACCCATTCATTATATTAATAAAATTAGCCTCTGACCTGTTTTTGAGGAGCCTAAGCTCCCTCTTACGTGCAGCCTCCTCCGCCAGCTGCTGAGGGTTCTGGATGGTTTGGAGGCTGCCCTGGGAGAGGCCCCCCGTAGGGGTTGACGCACGAATTTGGTACGCCTGCAGGTCTGCAGCAGATACTGTCACTGAAAAATTTTCCTATCTATTAACAACTTGAAATAAAAAAGAACTAAAAACACAATTAAAATAATACAGAAATAGAACATGCAAAATAAGGAATAAAATTATTGAATGTGCATATATTTTAATTTGGAACAAGAAATTCTGACTGATAATGTTCATTTGCTGTGAACTAAAAGTTGAAGATTCTTAGCTCACAGAAACTGATTAAAATGCAAAGGCTAAAAACAGTACTTATTATTCAAATATTTTTAATAAATGTGGATATTATTTCATAATTAATTTTTAAAGTCATTTGTTAAACTATAGCAATCTTGCTTTGCCAGATTGAGAACAATTCTAATGTTTACATTCTAGAATTCCAATAGTTTTTTAGAAGTAGCAGCTAGGTTTGATGAACAAAATGATGTGACAATGATAATGCAATTTTACTTATATTTAAACCAAGCTTAGCCAACAACTGGCAATCCAATTTTAGAATACAAGAATATGTCGAAAAATAACTTGCATTATTTTGAAACAAATGATGCTGCAAAGGCATTTAAATTTCTCTGTTCTGGAAATATGGTTCTATTAAATTGCTCAGTTCTTAATTTCATCAGAACAGAAGAAACTAAACTTCATAATTTAGTAATCCATTTAGAACTAATATATGTTGACATTGGGGCATTATTGGTAGCAAAAGTGATCCTAGAGACTGATTAAATGAACAGAAAAACAAATTGCTTAACTTATTGAAAGAAAATTTACCAAATCAAACAGTACTTAACCTGGATTGATCTAGGTGGTAATATGAAGTCAGTCAACTTCCACTAAGACTAAAAACTATGGTTACATCTGATATTTTGGAAAATTTAACAAAGCAGTAAGAAAAATTACCTGAATGAATAAAAAAAAAATTTTCTTGACAATGATGAAAATTTAAATAAGGAAGCTAGATATAATGGCTCACAAGTCAAAAGGTCACAAGCCAAAACCGAAATTTTTGCTACTGATAAATTATCAAAATCTATCGAAACAAATGTAAACATAATGTCAAATGATCAATTTCTAAACAAAATTAAAAACCTTAAAGAACAAATTTGTCATTTAAATATTTTTTGTCAATCAGGCTAAGAATACATAATATCGAAATTTCTCATTCTCAATCTTGAAGCCAATCTCACAAATGTTTTAATCCCATGGGCTTTTATCATTTCCATTTTAGAGTTCAATGTAAGCCAGAGAAATGCACTCCACCTTGTTCATAGAATAAGGATAATTCCAAATTAGAAAGCTTTAAACTGAAATAGATATAGCACCAAATTCCATTGCAAAAAGTTATGAAGGCTGTCTCAAATTTCACTCATTCGTTTAGAACCAAATAACAAATTTGGGTTTTCTAGTAGATAATGGAGCTGATTGCACAATACCTACCACATATAAAAATAAACAAACATTAGATAAATTATTTACTGCAAATGAAATAAATTCCAATCTACACTTAAAATGCTACGTATTTATTTAGGACTGCATCAACTTCTATTTGTATTGCAAAATTTAGTAAAGGAATCTTAGAGCTGATTTAGCTACACAAATTTAAATTATTGATTGATATTAAAAAGAGGATGTTTATTGATGGGTATTCAGGGTGATGTTTTCTCTAACACAAATGATCTTGATATTGCAACATTGTGTAAATGAAAGATTTCTAATTTATTCTTACAATATCCTGAATAAAATAAACCTATTTAAAATCCGGCATATAGCATGCACCAATACTTTCAAGCTACACTTTTTAACTTTGAGAATTAGTTTCCATAAACATACACTTTCTTTTTCTAGGAAGAAACCTGAAATGTATATATGCAATGATCTTATGTTCTAAAATCATTTATTCGAGTATTATCCCAAGCTTTTAAAAAAAGTAGTATGCTTCTAAAATTACAGCCATTCAAGTTCATAAGAAATGTCATTTCTTTGAAATAAAGTTTTTCGATATACATAGCAATCTTAATTTTTATTCATGTTCATCTCTTTCTTTTTTATTTTTAAAGCAATCATTTTATATTTGGCACATAATGTGCACCCATAAATTTTGATCTTATTTTTTGTTTTAAAAGTGCACATTATATACCAGATTTTACAGTACTTGAGTCAAACTCAATGTCAGACATTTCACAACAAATAAAGGTGCTATGAAAGAATTTAAATTTATGCTTGAGAATAAAATTATTTGCTGGTCCAGATCACTAAAAGAGATGGAATAATTCACCCATGCAAACAGTGCAGATTTATTCATTGGGCACTTGGGGTGGGCGTCCAGGGGCCCGGATAAGTTGGACTTAACCAGATTTTCCTTGGATCCGCCAGTGCCGGGGGGGTCCATAGATCTTCTGCACCCAGGGCCTGAAATGAGCTTAAACCGGCACTGCATGTGGAAACTATAAATAGCTTAATGCTAAAATAATTCTAGACAAGCATCCAATACCCCTGAATAGATTTCCACATCACATTTTAAAAAACATCACAATATGTTCAAAAACTATCTAAAGAAGGTGTATTTTCGAATACCTATATGGATGAGGATAAATATAAAACTGCAATTATAACACCTTTCAGTTTAAATAAATTTAATGTAATGAGTTTTTTTACTTTAACAATTTTCTGCTACCATTCAAAAGATTTAGAGGATTAGATTTCGCATTTCTTTTTTTAATACACAAAATAATCCTAAAATAGTTTTTGAAAGATTAAGTGAATATGGATTATGAATAAGTATTTCCAAATCTGTTTGATGTACTGGAAATTGAATTTCTGGGTTATCTTGTCACATAAGGAAGTCAAGTTCCTCTGTGCATTTGCAGAGTTCAGAAACAAATTAAACTAATGGCATATACAGTGAGTGAATATTCATTTTCTCCTTTTTTACACAGAATTTCTCTCAGATAAGCATCACACTTGATATACTTGAAAATAATATACACCCAACTTTTTTTTTTACACAGTATACATTTTCTTTAGAAAATTGTGCATAAAAAGAATCATGTAAAAAAAATACATCTTACATATGGTATATTTGGGGATATGTACCACAACTTTAAAAAATCATGTTAAATGACAAAATTCTTAAATATTTTTTAAAAAAAACTGAAGTGGCGCATTTATCCTGAGGACAGAACCTGGACCTTTCGGTCCGAAACCGAGTAACTTAACTACTACACCAAAATGATCACCATGGTGTGGAGGTTGTTACTGGCTTATATATAGATTATATTGCTACAAAACCATGCAAAAGAGTAAAAATGAAATCCACAAGCTATATATTTATAAATAAAAATAATTCATTTTTATCTAAAAAAAAATTTAATTACTGAACAGTGAAAATGCAGTCTATAAGTTACATACAACACATAAAAATTATGAATAAAACTACTAACTATCAACTATTCATTGCTACTTGAAAACAAGCTGGTACATTTATTAGAAACTAGATAAAAAATGCTATCCTCAGTAGATGTGTCAGATATGTCAAAACAACAATCGGCTTTGGTTCAAATGAAGAACTTCATTTGTGTTAACAGCTTCTGTTGAAATAAACAGAGCTGGGTACGTATATAATTCCTCATATCCTGCGACATTAAACTTAAGATAAGGTTGAAATTTTAATGAACGCTCTATGTCAGGATCACAAGTAAGCAAATTTCATACTTGTACGAAATTTTATGCCCTAGAGAATTAAATCAGCTGTTAACCAGTGAACTATTGAACACTATTTGACAGCACACAACTATGTGTGTCACGGAAATCGAGCGATGACTAGTACACTCGTCAATCACAGAGTAAGTGTCACTGTTAAAATCTAGGATCAAAAAGATGGGTTTTATAAAATGCCAATTTTATTATTTAATGCTTATTTATTTGGTTAACATTAACATATATTACATATACAGCCGACTCTCGATAATTCGAAGCTGAAGAAACCAATGAAAAACTCCCAAATTTTTTTTTCTAACACATTTAAATTTTAAACTACATCTAATAAAACAACAATTGCACATATGTACATATTACACAGTATAAATATTATACAGAAGTTAAAAGTCATGCATTAAAGAATATATTTATGTAGTAATTCTTGAACAACTCTTTCCCGCCCCACCAAATCTCTTCCATTCATCAGTGGAAATAAAATTGTTTCACACCCGATTCCCTCAGACACTGTCCCCAACACTATTGATTCTTCAAGGCAGGGTCCAGAGAGAGAGAGAGAGAGTCCAACCCATGCTCTATTAGGTTTCTCATTCTAATAAGTCAGACAGATGAGCCGTAGATCGTTAAGTCAACCCAACGCAAAAAACACAATCTTCGCCTGACGAACCAGGAAACACAAAGAAGGGATAACATACGGATCATCATCAAAGAGGCTACATTACAGGGAAGACATGCAGAGACAATACAACACAAAATGTGAGAGCTCCAACTTGTTTGCTACAGGACTCTAGATAGTAAGTGTTTGAATTGTCAAGAGTTTTATAAGATAACTTAGAATTATATTCCATGTTGTAGTCTGGCCAGCCACAGATTTTACTTCGAAATATTGAGTGTACCAAAACGTATTGTTTTAACTTGAAATATCAAGAATTTTTTTCGGGGATGAGCATATACTTCAAATTAGCGAAAGGTTTCTATTATCCAAAGTTTGAATTAACGAGAGTTGACTGTAAATAAATCCAAAAACAAAAGAAAAATTACATATAAAAAATCCTGAATTTTAGCAACTGTCGGTATTCCCAAACTAAGACCTAAATACAAAATGATTTACTTCCTTCTTCATGGACAAAATATTTTTGCCTTTTTTGACACTAAGAAAATTCTGGAGTAGGAGCAGGGAGGTTGATCAAGGTCCTCTTACCAAAAAGCATCCTTACCTTTCAAAAAAATGAAATAACTGGGCAGTACAGCATTACTCTAATGTCAACACACACACACACATATGGTTTAACATCAAACATTGGCATGTGCAATACTCAATAGCTGAGTAACTACAAGTCAGCAGCTATCAATGGGCTTAGTGCTTGGTCAGCATCAAGCATTGTCCCATGGCTGACCATACCGAGAAGGAATGCTATTATAAATCAAATTTCCAACTTTTTGCCATTGTCCTGCATGCGCACAGCCAACTACTTCATCGGCCGCCATCCAGGCACAGGTAGCACCTTCACTAGGGGCCCTCAAACCATACGAAGGCGCCTGGCTGAAGAACATTTGGGTTCGTCGCGCCCATTACGTGTGCTGCCCTTGACGCCCACCCATCGACCCATCAGTTTGGAGTGGTGCCGCTCACGAGGAAACTGGACTGCAGCGGAATGGAACCAGGTCGTCTTTAGCGACGAATACAGATTCAATCTCAGCAGTGATGACAATCGTGTTCGTGTGTGGAGACCCCGTGGTGAACGCCTCAATCTTGCCTTTGCTTTACAACGACACACCGCTTCCACAGCTGGTGTGATGGTATGGAGTGCCATTGCCTGCAATACACGGTCACCCCTAGTATTGATCCGTGGCACCATGCAACCAAATGTGTTGCCACTCATGCAATGGCTCCCAGGAGACATTTTTCAACAAGATAATGCTTGGCCTCACACGGCAAGGGTGTCATAAGACTGTTCTCCGCACTGTTACTACCCTTCCTTTTCCTGCCCGATCTCCAGATTTGTCTCCAATCGAGCCATATCTGGGATCCTTTGGGATGGCTAGTTGAGCATCCCACGAGTTTGAACGAACTAGAGACAAGGTTATAGCAAATATGGAATGAAATGTCTCAAGATATCATACAGAACTTGTATGCCCAATGCCCGATCGTATCGCATAGTGCATTCGCGCTAGAGGGAGTTCAACAGGGTATTAAATCCTCCGTTCTTTTACCATTTCTTTAAAATAAATTATCGTTTTTCTTTGAATTTTTAATAATTTACTTATATCAAAGTAGTCGTTACGTATGTAAAATTTCGTTTCATTTTGAAGACTCCTTCTTGGTGCGCTAATTTTTTTGTCCATGAGTGCAATTCCCAAAAGAAATATATTTTTTGACTATGAATAGGAAAAATCGAGGCCTTATAAATGTATAGATAAACGCTGAAAAAATAATAAGCATTTGAAATCTTGAATAATACAGACAGACAACTTTTTTCATAAGAAATGTTTTAACTATGAAACGGAGCATAAAAGAGAATATTGAACCATTGGAAGCATTTTTTAGATAGTAAATACTTTTTTACACTACTATTCAGTTTACTATTAATTTTAAAACGAATATCACAATACAGAGAGAAAAGAGAAAAAGTTATTCATCTAGCATGAATTTTAACATTCAGAAAATACATATTGTTACGAATTTTGTATAAAATAATGTAAATAATTTGGATTTGGATGTGCAATTCCTTTAAATTACTCTATATTTATTTTTATGTTAAGATTGTATTATTCACAGCAAGCCGTTCCTTACGTTATAATGGCAATTCAATAAGAACTTGGCGAAATATTGGCGATAGAGCCAAGTGGCATCATTTTTGGCGACCAAGTTGGCGACTAACTTGGCGACTTTGGTGACTAATTTGGCGACATTGGCGACTAATTTGGCGACATTGGCGACCATGTTGGCGAGTTCGGGACCCTCTGGATTCTTCTAGAAATTAGTAGAAAAATCCACTAATTTCACGATCTGTGGCGCGAGTGCATCTTCCAGAAATTTCGGCCTCTGCTATAAATAGAGAGAGACTCGCAGCAACGGTCAGTCTGATTTCAACCAGCGAGTAGGGAGCACTGTTTTGATTAGCGATTGCCTTGAACTTAATCAGCTCGGCTGTGCTTGTGAATAATCATTTACATACGTGTATTTAGACACTGCTTGTTGTGTCTGAGTGCTGTTGAAGGTGTGAAATCCTTCTGTTATTTATTCAGTGAACTTTGCTGTTGAATCCTGTATTTTTAAGATTGATTTACGCTAATAAATTCGCATCGCTCGCAAAGAACTGTCTTGTTGCTTACGACTGCTTTTGCATAAAATCCTCGAACCCCGATCTACGTTACAATATTAATTGCAATATTAAAGCAAATTTGCGCACGAATTGAAAATATTATTTTTTGAATGATGTTTGATAGACCAATTCACATGTGAATGAAATGAAAAGTGTTTCGGAATTCTGTTGCTAATTAAACATCTTTCAAAAAAACTTTTCTTTACTCTTTGTTCTTTATGCATCAAAATATGATTAAATATTTCGAAAATTTTAATTTAAACAGTGCCATAAATTAGTGCGTTTAGCGGTCACTTCTACAACTGGCTTAGGCTTGGGCATCGAATCTGACCGGGCTTGTATGACAAATACAGGCAAGTCATTCCATGCTGTTTCACAATTTTTCACACTCCATCAATCTTAGTGACTGGAGAACAGTGAAGCTTCAGTCTCTCACCAACCAATGAATAAATGTTTTCGGTTGAAGGATGAGATATATGGAAAGCGTGCAGGTAAAAGACAGCATCCTGTGTCGAAGTAGGTCAAAACACTACGAATAACATTCGGTATTGTGTTATTTTGTTGAAAGTTGGTGCCTTTTAAGTTAGGAAATTAGCGTCTAGCTATTGGCCTTAAAATCTCAGAAGTAAAACACTAGCTGTTTAGATTATTGAAAAAGCGAATAGGAGATGTTCATATCGTGTAACCAATGGGGACTCATACCATCAAACCGAGCTTGTAGCCCGTATAAGGATATCGGTTGAAGGAAGGCCACTTGCATTTCCTCCGGACAGATATACTTCCCACTTGATGGTGCACTCAGAACTGAGACTCGTCTGAAAAGACGAAGTGATACTACTCCCGTATGCAGTTTTGAAGATGGGCACACGGCTGTCTTGTCACGTCTTAATGCTTAAGTGCTAAGGGTAGCACAATAATGTTCGCCGTACAGAAAAACCGTACTGCTCCAGATGTCATCGCACTGTTCGCGTGGATACCTGTCGTGCTGCAATCAACACCACGTTCTTACACAAAGTCAGTGAAGTGGCTGTACGACATCATGTCTGTCCTCTGAGGCTTAGTGTCGAAGGCGGTCGAGATTTTGCATAGCGTTCAGTATCTTCCACTGAATCTTCTTCAGTCTTTTTGAATTAAAATATTTTTAACCAAAAAATATATGCTCCTATAAAACCATTAAAGTAAATTTTCAAGTTTAAAAAAGATTAGTAAAATTATTATATAAGTCTAATGTAATGTTTTAATACATTACGAAAATTTGGAATTAATATAAATTTAGTTGGTATAGATTTTATGAAAATATGAAATATTTCTAACTAAGCCATTGATTTTTTTAAAAAAAAATATAAAATAATATACACTTTTAAAAAATGTGATAAGTGTAGTCCTTGAGGTTTTAAAGTATAGTAGATCATTCAGATAATCTCTCAAACAAAGAAGTTTCTGAATAGATTTATTTGGTTTGAATTCAATAAGGTTAATATTTTTATTTTTACTTATTTTGTCTACATTAATTACTTAAATGACATCAAACTACTCTGTAAATAGTTTAGTTGCTTTTTGATATTTACCCGTAATTTATTTCATTTTTTTTACAATGCTTTTTCGTAATTTTTTTATGTTTGAAAAATATTTTTTTAATTTCTAATGGGTTGCGGATTGGTGTTTTATCATTTCAGAGACAGTACATTCCCTGATTCCCGGAACCTGGTATCTCTTTTTAGTTCGGCTCCATATAGGCGGATACCAATCACCGCAGGTAATTTTGACTCCCAGTTTCCTTCCCAGAGGGGGGCACCTGAGCTCTGGCGATGCGAAACGGGACTTTAGATTTTAATTTTGCCGAGAGCTCCCAAGCCAAATAGGCACTAGAGGAATCTTTTACAGGCCACACAATCATGTGACATAAACACTGTCGATTTTCTGTATCATGACAATCCACCAACTTGAACCGGGGTTAAGCCCGCAACCTTGAGTGCAGAAGGTCAGCGACAAACCAACCACGTCACCCAGCCGGTTATTTGTAAAATATTACACTTTACATATTCAATCTAAATTATCATATTCTTGTATTTTCATCAATATTACCATGTTATAAACATTCGCTTTAAATACAGTAAGCGAATGTTATATACATCAATTTTAGAATTTTAGATGCTAAAATTCTAAATAATTTATTTATATGAAAGCAAAAGAGACCCCCTAAAATAGAACATATCTCCACATATAGAGCAAAATTGCTGATAATTTAAGTAAAATTCTTAATAAATAGAGTAATAGAGTAAAAAAGATTTTAGGGTTATGCATTATTTTTAGTTTTAATAAACCAACTATTGCTAAGCAGATGAGATTAGTTTAAAAATCTTAAGACTAAAATTGTTATTGTTATTTTGTACATTATTATAAAACATCTGAAGTATTTAATAACTGCATAAAAAAATATATGGAAGATTGCTCATAGATATTCTTCTACCAATTAATTTAAAATATATAAATGTCTTTTGGACAACCTCAAGGAAAATTCAAAATCGTAAGATTGTTTCAAAATAATCGAAACTTTTTATAGTAATAAATAATATTTTTGAATAATTCTACTTCTTGCAAAGACTGAAAAGAAATAAATTCCTTTGTTACTCTTTCTTACTCAATATTCTACAACCGCACAGAGAAAACTAAACAAAAAATGACCAGAAGAATACTCTCTTTTTAATTTTAGGAAAAACTTATCCAAAGCATACAATGGATACTGAATTGTCAAAGCACGTGGAGGATGAAAAACGAATAGGTTTTCTTTTAGCCACTTTGCGTTTGTGTAGCTCTGAGAATTTCAATTTTTTAATACTTTTTACACATCTTTTCCTTTTTTTTAACATGCTATAGATATTGCAAATAAAAAAAACTCTTCACAATATCTTTTTCGCGAATAGATTCTTTCCCAATGTTTATGTTTTTCGTTCATTGTGGAAAAAAGGAAATAATGAGGTCATTTATTCATTCAAAATGATTCGAAAAAGTAAACATCTTGTTCACAATAAAAGCACTTAAATGTCGTATTGAAGACGCGTTTCTTATTTTGTTCGAGAAATGGTATCCTTTATATATATCGGAGTAAAATATTTCCATTTTTTAACCTCTCCTTTTTTCAATTCCAACTATTAGTTCACTCTCTCTCCCATGCATATATATATATATGTATATATATTGCTCAAATTTTCAATCGTTAACAAAATACTTTCTATTCATCCATTCAAATTCAAATATACAAATTTTTAAATGTGTAGTGGATGACACTTGATGTTAATACAGTTTTTCAAGTATTAATTCATTAATTAAATCAAAAATCGAATAAATAGTAACAAACAAAAATAATAGTCCAACAGCTTATATAGAAAGAAAAATCATTCGTTGTGTTCCTGTAGCTCAATGGATAGCTCGTTGGACTTCATGCAACAAAAGTCGTGAGTTCGAATCCACTTGGGATGACTTAACTTCTGAGAATGTGATATCTTTTTTTACTGTATATTTTAATAGAATAATTAAATTTAATTAATGAATAAATAGTAACAAACAAAAAAATATAGCCAAACAACTTATATAGAAAGAAAAATGGAAAATGGCAAGGAAAATCGTTTTCTACTTAGTCACTTAATATTGTGATTCTGTCATATGTATATACATATTTGTATTATATATATATATGATTGTAACTATTTATTAAAAGGTAACTAAAATAAAATCTTTGTTGACTTAAGTAGGAATCGACTTAAAAAAAATTTATATTATTTGTTCTAAATATATGTTTGGTTATCTTACTTAATGGTTGAACAGTCTTTTTAAACGTGCGCTTTTTAATGATAGGATTTTAAAAATGTTATACTTTTTTCTGCATAAAACGGAGAGTTTGGAACACACAAGTGTGACATAATATTTCTTAAATTGTGTACAATTAATTGAAAAAATGCTTCAAAAAGTAAAATTTGTATTTTTTTTTTATTTTTTTTTATTTATTTATTATTTGTTTTGAAAAAACTATTTTAAAGTTGGATAGTGAGTAAAGATTTTAGACCAAGTAAGTTTGTTTCTGAATATTAATTATACTTATTTTAAAACATTAAAATTTAAATTACATTTTTTTTGCAGATATCAAACAACAAATTGTTGAGGACGATTTCCTGTAAAATCAATTTAAATTTTTCGAATGTTACATTCACATTGTCTCCTGAAAGGTCTCTTCAAAAATTCATTTCTTCATTTTTTTTTTTTTTAGTTTCTTATTTTTCTTAAAAATAATAGTTTATTGAATTTTTTTTACTTTAACTTTAAAAACAGGATTGTCGAGTATAAAACATTTGCTTTTAACATTATTATATACATATACGAATATTATAAGCTTTAATATTATACACTTATTTTTTATATAAACGTGTACATACATTTCATGAAATTTTATGCTTGCATATATGAACTAGATAAAATATACACTTAAATGGTAAGTTACATTTTATGAGTCTCCTGCAGAACCATTTCCCAAATTTGCAATTAAAGCCATAACAAAAGTATTTTTATTTAAGAATTTACTTGTAATACTCTGTTCAATTTCAAATAATTAAATTTGACACAGATGGGGTTATATTTAAAACTCTTCAATTTTAATGATTGTAGAAATAAGGATTTTTACCGAATTTTAATCAGAGAACATCTTTAAGGTGAAATGAAACTTCTCAGTGTACATGAATCTGCCTAAGAAAATGGATTTCAAAGATATACATTTAGGGTTTTGGATGAAAATATGTATGAGGAGAGAAATGCGTAAAGCAACTGTTCTCAAACTGTGGGGCACTCTCCCTTGGGGGGGGGAGTGATTATACTGCGTAGAGGGTGCGAGCATATCAAAAATTCTAAAATAAAATATTATTTAAAAAAATTATTACTTTACTGAAAGGAAGCAAAACAAAATACATTCTAACGAAATAAAAAAATAAAATGCACATTTACACTGCTATAATATACATTTAAATGCATCAGAACTGTAGAATGCATTTGAAAATTAATTTATCTATACTAAAGTAAGAACAAGTTTAATAAGTACTATTGAAATGGTAATAGTATACGAAATACTTTTGTTTTCGATGCAGAAAATTCATCATCCACCCCTGCCCAATAATTAAAGAGTGATTTATTACTAAATTGCCTTTTGATTTCGACATTTCACATGAAATCTCTGAAGATTTCTTCTTCTACCTGTGTGCTTGGTAACCTTAGTATCTTCTTTAATTAAAAACGATTTTGCATTCTGTTCCAATTTAGAAATTAAAAAAGGAAAGTAACATGATACTCTTATCCTGTTACTTTAAAATAAAATTTATATTACTTAAAAGTAACGTAGACAAAATTTAATATTTATCTTGATAATTTGTGACGGATTTATACAGTTCCTTCTACTAACCTCTTGAGAATTCCTTTTGGGCCATCATTTTTTCAACCAACTTTCTCCGAAGACAGGAAGCGTGATTATGCAAATTAAATTTAATATAAATATTCTGTATTAGTGAGTTTAAGAGTTAGTGAAGTGAGAAAAGCTTTGAAGTGAAGTGAATTGTGGATAGACGAGAAGTGTGGTAAATCGGTAGAGAAACGTATGCGTAAACAGTGTACGAAGCGAGAAGTTGGAATATTAAGGAAGTGATTAGTTCAACTATTGGAGAAGTGTTTAATTCCACGCAAAGAGATTAGAAGATTCAAGAGTTCAGGTACTGTGATCTTTAATCAAGTTAGAGAGTTAAATTATTAGAGTGGTCATTAAAATAATAATAGGCTCTGTATATAAAGTTATCTTAAGGTCAGATCTGCAGGATTGGTTATATTCTCCCCACGCCATCTCGACTCACCCTCGTGCTCTGACTGATCAAAGTTATCTTATTTATAGTGTTGTGTCTGAATTAAAATAGTGATAAATAAAATAATTGAAGTTCATCGTGTCGTTTGATCATTTAGTTCCTCCTATATTTCTAGCCGGGTAACAGAGAAGAAGGGATGTAAATTCCTTATAAATTTGTACGATTTATAATTAAAGTTGTTTTGTAGATTTAGCGTCAAAGTACATTATTATTGTATGCAATAAATTGTTTTTGTATAAGGGGGAGGTTCGATGAAAATTATGATTAAAAATTTGAAAATTTGAGATCAACTCAAATATTTATTATCTAAAAAATTGTATCATTTCTTAGTTATTGTACATTTAGCCCGGGAGAATTCTGTCATTTAGTTCCATTACAACGTGTAAACTCTCTCTCATTTCCACATCACAAATGTGGGTATGACTTACCACAAATAGCAACTTAATAAATTTGACATCTTTTCCCTGAAATACATTAAAGTTATTAATTTTCTACTGTTGAAAGATTCGATGATGCGGGCAAAATATTAGATATGGCTTGGGAATTATTGTGTTATTTTGATCAAAATAAGAAAAAAAATGCAAAACTATTTGTAGTAAATCATAACATATGTATCTACACCGCCTTCTATTCTCGCATGATTTTAAATAAATAATTTGATACATCCTATTGTTTAAATGAAATTTTTTATACATTTTAAACACCCAAAAAGTAAGTTGTGTGATTTTTTTCACATATATAAAAGATTATTGAAGGTCATGCAGCTGTGGATTTGATCATTATTTTCTCATTTTTATTATACGAATTTTTAACCTTATGGAATAGTTTCTGTTTTGAATGTTATAATAAAAGATGTAAATACTATCCAAGTAATACGGTTTCTTCATAAGCTTTTCATATTATTTAAAAATTCGCACACCATGCATAAAAAATATAAATTCTGTCTAGACTTCCTTTTTGTTATTTGAATACAGATATTGCTTCTTTTAGCATTCAAAGAGATAACCTCATAAAAATCTATTCTAAAATTATATGTATTATAGCTCAAAAAATGTTTAAAAACCTCTCAAAAATACATAATGCTTATAAGACAATAACACTTAATATTTTCAACTCACATAGCATATATAAATTACTGATATTACTTTTATTAATGACAATATATGAAAAGTTTGTTTCTTGAACAATTCAGCTTTATGAAGAAATTTCTTAACATGGTTTAATTTATTTATACATAACTGTTACAATTATTTTGTAATATATGAGAGTATAATACATTTTAGGGATTAATTGTGAAAGAATTGTTGAGTACAAGCTTCTTAAGATTTATATTAAATAGTAATGTATATATATATATATATATATATAAACATTAAGATTGTAATATGAGATTTGCAAATTAATATTTATTTTTAATACTTTCTAAATGCAAAGAATTTAAAAACTGTAAATCACATTTATTAATAAACAAATATATTTCCTTGATTTCACAAATTTCAAGCAATGTATCGAAAAATCCGAGAAATATTAATATTTTACCAAAATTTCAGAACTGTAAATGAAACAAACTAAAATACATCCTTTTCAGTTTTGCAAGCAGAATTTTTTACTACATGGACACGATTTAATTCAGAATATACGAAAACTGCAACGCGGTTTTTCAAATATTAAATTCAACAAGTGATTATTTTTTTAACATTTTATAAATATTATATAAAGATATTTAAGCAACAAAACAAGTGGAAGTAGGAGATTAATTTACTGATAATTGGGGTATTATGTTATAAATTCCATTTTGATAAACAATATAGTACGTCCTCATTTTAATATTCTTAATAATCTCTCTTTCTATTATTTTCTTTATTTAAGGCTCTTTGAAAATGATGGTGTGTGTGGTGTTTGTGTGTGTGGTGTGTGTGTGTGTGTGTGTGTGTGTGTGTGTGTGTGTGTGTGTGTGTGTGTGTGTGTGTGTGTGTGTGTGTGTGTGTGTGTGTGTGTGTGTGTTTTAAGATGGAAACCCGAGTTACCAAATTATTAAATATGAAATTTGAACAGATGTATAAGTATGAAGCACTATATATGCATGTATAAAGTACAAACATTCTTATATATGAAAAGAGAAAAAATTAATATATTTCTTTCATGTGGATTTTTTAAATTATTTTCTCCGGAATAAGACAACTTCTTCAGTATATGAAATCATCTAGATTAATCTACAATCTTGAGTAATGTATAGTAATCTAAAAAGGAATCATCTAGATAAAAGGAAATTTTACTAGCATTATATGTATATCCTTGCATGCAGCGCGAATCACTTTTTTTCATATAATACAGAAGTTTTCATCGTATATTGCTTATATTTAATCCGTGAACATGGAGAATTGTTTCACCTTGGATCTTAAAGGTATTTTGTATTGTAGAAATTATTTCAAACATTGTTTTACTAAATTGGAAGCAAGGTGTTTAGAAGTTTAATTTCCTAAAAATGATATGAGTAAGGTTTTGAGTTTCACTTTCTTTTTGCTAAATTTACATCGAATCTCAAAACGGAGGACTAAATACCTAAATGCTTAAAGTATGTTTTACATAATAAAGAAATTTTAGAATAAGAAAATTCCATTTTTTCAGTTGTCCACCATATTTGATCCCTTCTAGTATATAGAAAAACAATTAAGTAATCGAATAGATTATTTTCAAATCAGGAATCAATATGACGTTTAAACAGCAAAAAATTGATTATATGTCAGTATTTTCCAGTTTATTTATAATGACATCAATGAATTTAAACTCTCCTGGTTTTTTTATTGTTGCACATAATACTAACTTCGCTAAACTTAACCCATATTTAGTTGTCTTAATGGCATTTTTGAGAACCATTTTTTTCTGAGATTCCCTCCACTCCTTATATCGTTCTTCTTCATTTTATAAAATGAATTTAGTCTCATCGGGGAGCACAAAACAGTGTTACAGAATTATTCCAAATATGAAATGGAATCTGTTTTTTAATTTTTTTTTTCTTTTCATCTTTTAATGTAGGTATTGAGTTGCTTTTGTATACCAGTATTTTGAAGAACACGTCTTAAAACTGCAGTTGAGAAACTTTTTCCAATTTTTGAGGATATCGATAAGAAAAGAAAGTTTTCAAGAGTTTAACTTCGGATTTTTTTTTCTCTTTATGGTGCGTGAAATCTTATTCGCATTTTAGGTTAAATTTTCTCGTCCTTCAATAGGCTTATAATAGTTTTGAAAGCAAGATTTTTCTTTATCAAGGCAGCAATATCGCAAGTAGAATTACCATCCTGCGTCTGAAAGAAGACTGAACAGTGTTTAATAATAAAGATGATGAACGATAATAAATATTTGGGTACGAAAGAATTAAAAATTGATAATTTTGAATTTGGTTACACAAGGAAAGTGTGCTGTAGTACCTATAAACATAGCAGTCTCCGTGCAGCTCCATGGTGTTAGAAGCATTAAATTCTTTTCGTGTAACTATGAGAAATTGTTAAGCAAACAAATTTTGTAAGTGTATATTTAGTGTTCGGTATAGGTTTTCGGTAGACTTTTATACCTATTCCTTTTTTTTTCAAAAAAAAAGTATTATTTTATTCATAATGAAAATAATGGGAAGAGATTCAGTGATACAAATTTTATTATAAATTTTATTATGACTCTGCCTTATATGAAATGTTTAAAATTCCTAAATATGCACTCTCTAGTAAGTTTCACCTTAGGTTGTAACTATTTCTTCGCTATTTGCTATCATATTTTGTATAAAACTTGCTTATAATATTTGAATAATGAGAATAGATGGAACAGTTATGATAATCAAAAAAGCAGTCTTGTATACAACTATATATCTAGGTAAGGAATGTTAAGCAACATATTATGAGACCTATTATAGATACTTCACATATTGCATTTGTAAGTGAAGAAATATTTGCAATAAAAATGTAAATTTAGAATATGACAACTACTTAACGAAGACTTTTATGTAGTTAAATACCTGGTTTGACCTCGACATTGTTAATGAAGATGATCTCTTAACTGGAAACTGGATCTGAGAATAACTCTAGAGAGATTTTGTGAATAAATTAATTAGTCATCAACTAAATAGATTTTTATAAATCATTTAAAAGGTTTTTTAAATGCAGTTTACTTCCTATATTTTGAAACTTGCATCAATGTAAAAATACTCTTTTCATTAGAAATACCACTTTTTTAAAAAAATTACCATCAATAAATTCTTTTGTATTCAGATTCTTAACTTAGATTGACTTACACGCTAGTATCCTGTGTAGTTGTTTTGAGTTATATGATATTTAATAGTTTTAGTAATATTAATATTGAGGTATCTTCAAAATTCTTCTATAAATATTTTGCTAACTTTTTACTTCTGATAGTGTTTTTGTATATGGTCATAATGAGTAATTTCCCGTAAGGCCTCTTTTACAATTAGAACAGTTGATACTATCAGTACTGTGCTTAGAATATAAGATGCAGATATTTAAGTAAAGTCAAGAAGAGAGCGCCTGCAAGTTTCCAGTGTAGAATCCGATGCATAAAAAGTTCAGGTACTGTGCGTTTGATTAAGTAGAAGCTAGTTTATTAGTGTGCGACGTAGTTATATTTGAGCGTATTTAAGCTGTCGTAGGTTCAGTTGAGGGTTTGTAGTAGTATCCCCGTGTTACAGAATCTCATCACCGCGCTCTACTATATATCATATACCTTAATTAGAATTGTATTCTGTCTGATTATAATTAGAATTAATAAATTGATTAGATTGAAAAACATGTCTGTGGATTATTCTGTTTCTCCCACACCTTCAGCCGGGTTTACAGGAAGACAAGAGGGTTCAGATATAAGCAGGAACCAAACGCTACCACACAGTATGCTAGATTTGGTAATTTCAAAATGCTTCTCTGATTCTTCGAAAAAAATTCTAATGTGCGACATTTTAAGCAAGTTGAGCGGTCAAAAGTGCTGTAAATAATTTTTTTTTAACCAATAAGTGAGATATTTTTTGAAGGAATTACGGTTAGTCTTGCCATGAACAAGGCGAAAAATTAGTTTTTCTGAAATATATGTTCGACAATCAGACATAGTGTTTTTTGGATATAAGTATCTGACAAATGTCCTTATCAAATATAGAAAATGAAAAAAAGCTCTTTTTAATGCTCGAAAAGGCAAACAAAACATACAAAATACCAAAAAGGAATAACACATAAAGATAAAGCAGAAAAAAATAGATCTCAACCAGAAATAACGATGGGGATTTCTATAAGTTGTTTTGCATTTAGATCCTTTCATGAAATTTATGGTTGGAGTGCTCTTGCAGATGTTTTTTATTTTCTGCAAGGCACTTGTAAGTGCAGCAAAAATAAACTTTGTGGAATTTGCGTATTCTAGCTTAAATCCTTTTTCAAGTGTTTTGTAAATTGTATACGATGTGTGACAGAAAAAGAAATCATTAATTCATTCAAAAATGACGCAATAAATGCAAATATAATCTAGGTCGCTACATAAGCTTTTGAAAACTCTCATGAAAAGTAGTTTTTATTTTTTTTCTTTTGACACAGATATTGGAAGATTAATGAATAATTACAGATATTCTTCGCTTTTTCACAACATTTACTAAGCAGATTTACTTCACAAGTAACCATCAATGAGATTTGCATTTTGAAATACATCTTCGCCATTCTATTATAAATTTAAGAGAATATATTAATGTTTTTAAAAAAAACTTTACATTATGATTCATAGATTCTTTCTTTAAGGGACAGTTTTTATTTTTGCGTAATCTTGTTGTTATTTTAAAATTATAGCACACAAATGTTTGCATGAAATTTCGGTTCAAGTTTCAATTTAACTTCTAGATTCCCAGCTTCAACTTTAATTTGTTTATCATTAAACTCAAGTACAATGTGATTCAAGTTATTTTTAGGTAGTAATCTTCCCAAACAAGACAAAATACAAGGGGTGATCAAATGAAAAGGTACGAAACGACACGCTGGGTACAAATATAGACTTTATTCAAAATATACACCATAGGCCTGAGCACAACGATCCCACTGATGAACAAGCCTCAGGATTCCTTGTTCCCAGAATTCCTGTGGCTGTGACGAGACCCAGTCCTTCACAGTGTCCTTGAGTGCGTCGTCCGAGTTGAAGCGCTTTCCTTTCAGGTGTTTCGTCAGTGGACCAAACACATGGAAATCGCAGGGTGACATGTCCGGACTGTAGGACGGATGGTCCAACATCTCCCATTGGAACTTGTCCAGTTCCATTTGTGTGACTCTGGAGACGTGTGGACGCGCGTTATCATGGAGCAGAACCACACCCTCCGTGAGCAGCCACGTCTTTTATTCTTGATGGACCTGCGTAGGCGTCGGAGTGTCTCACAGTACACATCGGAGTTAATGCTTTTTCTGTGATTGAGTAATTCTGTGCTCGCATCATTTGGACGCCGCTTTTTATAAGAGCATTTGCTCTCTCCTGCGCATGCGGGCACCCGCGCATGATCCGATCCCAGTCAGAGTCTCCAATGGCATCCCGAGATGTCTCGCTACATTCTCCCTTGGCGGAATATGCAAATATTTAACTGTTTCATTTTTATGTCGTTTCGTACCTTTTCATTTGATCACCCCTTGTATAATACAAGACAGACAAGACAAGCAATCGATATAATTTTAAAATACGGGGAACAAAGTTCTTAAGGAAACTCACAGCCCTTTATTAATGCTTTCAATGTACACAATCTAGAAATTTAATAGAACTTTACAAAAAGAAACTATAACTAATTGAATTGGAAATTGTATGAATCCTAAGAACATATACATAATGAGAGAGAAAAATGCACATAATATATATATATATATAAGAAATATACATATTCAGAAAAATGTTTACCCACATTTGACCCCTGGTCTAGGTTTGTACATTACTTGTCTAAAGCCGAGAATGATTTTAGACAGCTTTTTATAAAATAAATTTTTCAAAAATATTTTATTTTAAAATAAGTTTTAATTACAATTTTAAAAAAAAACATTAAATTTATTTTATTTTTTGGATAAAGCATTTAAGCATTTAATATTTATTTAATGATTGAAATATTATTGTGAACTAATTTATTGAGGTTAAATATTATATAAGTTTTAATTTTTTCTAATTTAAATGGATACAAGCTCATTTCATATATTGTTAGATTTGAGTTTTTTTGTTGTAAGTGTAGATGTTTTTTTCATATAGGTTAACAATTTCCTAACTTATAATAATTATAGAAATTATTGTTATTTTTTATTTAAAAAGGGTGTTTCGTTTTTCTTTTGCACTGAAATAAGTAAGAATTTCACATGTTTGCATAAGAATACTTATGTTAATTCAGATCAGTTTTATTCAGAATTGGTGTCATAACTTTTTTCTCCTTAATATCATGACTATTCATAGAAAAAACATTTAATCTCACAACAGCAAGAAATCTTTCTTCGGGTTTTGTTAAAATTATGATTTTTTTATTGAATTGGTTAGAATGGAGTATTCAAATATCAGTGAAATATTTTAATTTAATAATGTTAAAATTACATATTATCACACTATATTTAGAGAAAAGAAATAAAATTGAACATTGCATGTTTAATCCCTTGCGTACCAGACTGTGCTCTCTAATGTCCCAAGGAATCCCAGATTTCTGGGGATACTGACCTTGACGTAACGAGGCACATTTCATTTTTCCTTTTGACACTGACTAAGTCTCACGTTCGTTCGTGTTTCGTTTCGCTTTCTAAAGTTTGTATAACTATTTCTGTTGTTTATTTTCACTTTTTCTTGTGAATACGGCATTGTCGTTGGACTTCAATGAAAGTGACACAATGAGAACATTTGCCGGAAACCGATGAATACGACTATGGCTTTGATACGAATTTATTTATTTGTGATGAAGAAGGTGAAGAAATGGAACAAAAATGACAATACACTCATGTAACGCATGTGGAAAAGCCTTTTGTTCCTGGGAACATTTCGAGCAATTTCACAAAGATTTGTATAATTTTAATTTTAATTAGCCTATTTTTCCAAACTTTTGTAATTCAGACATTTTGTAACTTAATTTTTGCAATTTTATACAATAAAAATAAATTAAAATTTACCTTACAATGTTTCATGTGCTAGTTACACTGGTTGTACACTTAAGTAAGTTATGTGCCCACATGAGGTTACAATGAAATGTTGTCCGATACATAGCATGTATCCACTAGTTGTTACATGATACGCAAGGGGTTGCACTAAAAAAAGCTCTTTTTCAAAATAAAATGCCTGGAAGCAATTCATTTTGGTAGAATGGAAGATGAATACAAAATAATTTACAGCCATGCCTTAAATAGCATAAGAAACTAATTAAAAACATCCGCAATTTTTTCTGTTTATTTTATTATTAGTTTTATTTATTTTATTACTATTTCAATGATGAAAAAATACATTTATGATATAAATCTTCAGTTGTGGAAAGTTTACATTTGTTCCTTTTTGTATAATACTTCATAAGTGTTTTAGGGGGAAAAAATTATTTTTTGCATGCCATTTTATTCCGGAATCCAAACACGTATCCAGGTCACAAAATTTTACGAATTCTCAGATATTTAAAGTATTTGTGTCCTTTATTTCTTTTTTAAAGCAAATGTGAGTAAACATCGGTCTTTTATTTCCTAAGTTTACAATGTGTGCCATAAAATATACGTATATCGCATATGAAGGAAAAATATAAATTCAAAACTGAAGCGTATAAAAGTCAAAAGCGATTTGCAGTAATTCATAACATTATATGTTTTGCAAAACATGAACAAATGACAGCTTTATGAACAAATTACAGTTCAGATAAATCGTCATTAAATATCAAAATTGGGAGTTTGAGAGATGTATATTAAAATTATTGAAATTAATCCCTTTTTTTTATTCCTATACTTTTAGTTCACTCTCTCTCTCTCTCTCTCCCTATATATATATATACTGGTCGTTACCCACCCTCTTCACAGTGTATTTCGTGATGTTTTATAAATATATACTGTTTGTTTATATATCTAATATATAAAATTCTCCTGTCACAGTGTTTATAACCAAACTCCTCCGAAACGGTTAGACCGAATCTTATGAAATTTTGTGCGTATATTCAGTAGGTCTGAGAATAGAACGTAAACTATTTTTCATTCCGATATTGCAATTAGTTGAGAAGATATTAATAAAAAACCTTAAAACCCCTGTCTGTTGTTTCGCTTGGCGTCGAAAATCGGTTTCGCGCCAGAAAAATACTAATCTGTCAGAGAAAAAAGAAAACACAGACCCAGAGAAAAAATATAGGAAGATAAATATATCACTGTCATCTAGGGAAGTTGTAAATAATACATTTCTGTTGAGATTTATTCCATATAAAAGAGTTTTATGATATTTCCAAAAGCACTAATGTTTAAAGAATTATTCCGCGCCAAAATTTATTTATGTATCATCAATGTGCAGTGCTATAATTATTTATTCCCATTTTCTTCAAGATAGTTCTTACGTTCAGTTAAATAAGTGATCTCATATAAATCGATAGTTTTCAACACGTGTCACGAGCTCTCGCCAATAACAACTATTGTGTTTCCTGTATAAACCATTTCTGCATATTTTCAGATATTTTGAGTTCTTATTTATTATTTATTAGTTTATTTATTATTAAACGCCAATGGGGAAAATTCGAGACTGACTGGCACCAAGCGAGTAATCACATGACAAATTGGGCAACAATTGCACGCGCTTTTCAATACCGTGGTAGAATCCAATATGCAAGTTGTTGACATTCTTTAGCTTTAATTTATCTAATTAAAATATATGATATCATTGTATTTTATGCATTATTCTAGTGTATATATTTGTTAGGAAAAACTCTCAACAACTCTTTGATATAATTTTTGCTTTATTCTGAATTATTTATCTAATTAGGTATTCGTCTGCTTCAAATAGTGTTAGCTGGTATATTTATTTAGGTGGGATCCTAGCACTGGGTACACAGCTAATAGTTATTTTAATTCTTAATTAATTTAGTAGTTTGCGCAAGAATGGCGTACAGTATATAGGATCAATACAACTTCTTTTAAAAAACTTGAAACTGTTTGACTATCGAATAACAATTGTATCGTTTCATTAAAAAGAACTCACTATTATTATCAAATAGAGTCAGTTAAGTGTATATAATATAAAAAAATGTCTGTTTATAATTTTAATTCATAATTCAAAGACAAGAGAAAATATTTATTCTGAAGTAAAACGATTTAATGATAATTTGTGAAAGGAATTTTTACAAAAATTAAATAAATTTTTTTTTGATTTTTACATTTTACAAATTATTGATTTCTAAATTATTAATAATTATTATTTACTGTTAAAAATTGATGTCATTTCTTTCTTTAAATTAAAATAAAATATTCTTAAGGGGAATGATACCATCGCAAAAGGCAACAATTTTTAGAAATGATCAAATTTAATTTGATGATTTGTTATCTTTTTTTTTTTTTGAAGTACATTTTAAACTTGCAAAAACGTTTGTTTCTTGAAGCCTGTGTATATAGATTTTCGGTAATATGAAAGTTTTAGATAAATGTAGATAATTATTTTTTGGTGAAAGTGTATTTTTTTCCATCGCCTCCCCCCCCCCCTTTTTTTGTACATAAAATATTAGAGTTGATATGGTATTTATCCTGTCATGAAAATGAATTTTTTTAACACTATATTTACATCAAGTTTGCCTACCTGCACTTAAAATTCGAATGAATATTTTATTTTACTGTAGAACAGTTACTGAATGAAAATGAATTTTATTTTTACAATGTATTGCATATAAATACTTTATATATATGTATGTGTTTTACAATATTATGGAGCATTTAAAGATATTTGAAATGTTTCTAATAAAATAACATTCTCCATCTTTGACTGTCTGATTTACTTAGTAATTATTCTTTAAAAATGTTTGAAATTTTTTTAGAAATGATTGCCTAAAGTAATAAAGGAAAATACTATTTCATTTTTTAGTTAAAGCAATGATTCATATTAACATATAATTTTCAGGATATATTCATTGTAATGTGATTATCCATTATTATGAGTTATTTAATTACATATAAAGTACATAATCAGGGCTAATAATTAACTAAATGATTATAATGAGTTATTTCTACATGTATTAACTGTTTTAATACTTTTCTCTAAGTTGCAGTCACTATAGCAAGTGCTCTTTAAGCACATTAAAATTAATAAAGAGTTACCTTCAGTCATGCATGTGTACAGAATGCTTAAAAACCTTGTTATATTAAGTATCGAAAAAAAAAATTGTAACTTTCCTGAGAAAAAAAAACATGCATTAAATAAACATGTGTTTGTAATTTTACTCGTTAGTACAATGCTTTGCAGAACTGAATAGTTTTCTATTGGAAATTGCACTTTTATATCTGGGATACTAAATATAATGCATGGGTATGCGACACTTGGATCACAAATTAATGTTATTAATGCTAGTATGAACTATATTAAAAGTTTGCATTACAATTTTTTATGACAAATTGAATACTTTTTTTAATTGTCTTTGTATAAAGTGCCTTTAATATATACGTTGATCTACTTTTTAAAAATTATTATACAATATTAAGGGAATGTTTCATCAGAAAAGGTGCAATAATTATCAGAAATTCAATTTAATTATCTTTAGTCTTAAATATATTTTTCTTCTTATTGAATTACATATAGTTTATAAAAAATAATAGTATGATTTATCTATAAACAGATTCTTGTGTTAGATAATTAAATACTTAAGTACCTCTGTTACTACTCTGAAGATGCGTAAAATAAGTAAAACTTAAGTTAATTAAACATTATATGTTCTCAATATAACTTCATTTAAAATAAACAAAAATTTGCTTAAGTTAACTAACATATTTTGCTTTCTTATGTATGATCTAAATATAATTTTATTTAAAATAAAAAATTTGCTTTGAAGTATTTACATGTTTGTGAAAGTCTACACCTCTCCAAAATCCTTTTAGAACAGGTTTCTTTTGTGAAGACAAAATAGTGAGAATAAAGCTTGGTTTAAGCTGGCGTCGGTATTGAAAATATTCTTTAAAGTAATTGCATACATAATAAACAGGGAGGAGATGGTTTATAATCCTCACGTTTCAACATGCTTTCAAAACACTCATATTTTGCCCTGGTATATGAAAAAAGTGATTTTTTCCTCAATCATATTTTCATTTATTGATTGAACAACCATTTTAGCAAAATGAGACATTTTAAAAGTACAATGTGAAACTGCGATAGCAAAATAGTCCTAGCGATGGTAGTAAACAAACGCAGCGTAATCACGTGACACAGTTTTCACGTGATCGTGACGTCACAT
>BMAO01030272.1:0-110827 GCA_019973975.1 Trichonephila clavata
AAATCGATAGTTCGACTTATAGGCTTACAAATAAGGTCCAGAAATTACACATACAAGATTCATATTGTGCACAAGCCTTAACGCAATAACCCATTAAACGGCTATACATCATTTGATTAAAACTGAATTGGTAATACGACTCCTAACAAAGCAATTCCATTCCCAATTAGTATAGCCGTTGAATAATTTATATTCACAGAATTCCAATCCTCTCGGCATTGATAATTTCAATGATCTAAGTGGTATTGCAAAGATCTAAGCAAATTGACAAAAGATCTGGTTAAATGTTGGGGGAATTATTCCCATTTCGGATCAATTGGAATTTTACTGTTGACCTAACTTGACCCCAAATGAATATTTCTCATATTGAGATGTAGTACATTGGCTATATAGAGAGAATTAAGAGTATTCAATTTTTAACTCACATTTAAATGATAAATGATTAAAATTATTGTATTAAAGTCTATTTGATTTGATATAATGGAATATTAGCTGCATATTCAGCCATTTAAATCTTAGAAATTGGAGGTTTTAATCAGGGAGTGGTTGCGCAAGGCACAGAGTCACCACAGGCAGTGCCGGTTAAGGCTTATTTCGGGCCCTGGGCGCAGAAGATCTACTTGGCACTGGTGGATCGAAGTATATAGCCAGAAAATGTGGTTAAGTCCAGCTTATTCGGGCCCTTAAGTCCCTTCCGGACCAAGGCCCCTAGATGCCCACCCCAAGTGCCCAATGTATAAACCGGCAGTGACCCCAGACTCACGAAATCTTTAATTCTGAGAAACTGTTTATTTGATACCAATAACATTGTCAGTATCCTTCTATATAATAGTCTTCATGGGAATTAAAATGGGAATTAATTTCCCTCTTTTTTAAGAGTAGCAAACGGTTTTTTTTTACAATCTTACGGTATTTGAGGTGACTAAGTTCCTTGCTCGACCACTTTTGTTCTAAAATATATTCAATGAAAAAAACTAAATTTTTACCCTAAGAATGACTTATTGGTATGGATTGCTGAGTTTTACGACTTATTATTGTTTATAAATGAAAGTGAACAGAATATTAAAAAAAAGAAATGGGCACCTGCGATCTTTATTGGATGGTTGAAAATGTGATCAAGCAAGGGAAGAACCTGATGAAATAAGGAAAATTAATCTTGATAGCGAAAGTAAATTTGAGAAAAACGATGAACGTGAAACATTTGAGCCCACCTAAAATAATTCCATCAAGAAAGATATGAAGCCACAAGTGTACTACAAGACACACTGCACCCTGTCAAAAAACAAAGCAAGGAGAAGTTCAACATGCTTATCTGTTTATTATCATAGGACAATAAAGCTACAATAACTTGACCAAAATATGACAAATTTCCTGCAATGATGGCGTAAAATGTCTGTGATTTGCATCCTTTATTAAAGTCACGCACATTTGAAACATTTTAGTTCAGTTTAATTGGATTTTTCTCAAATTATCAAAGAAAAATTGAAAACCCTTAAACTATTAGGTAAGTGTATTTTCTCTGAGTTAAATTATTCACTAGAATTAGTATTTTCATCGGGTAAAATAAAAATAATTAAAAAAAAGAAAGGATTGGGGTTGACTCCATCCCCCGCGCGATTACTAACGTTAGTATCGAGTGTGCGACTTCTTCAGGGTTAATACATGATATCGGTCGTCTGTATCAAGGCCAACCCCATACACTATTATTACTTATTTATTCTAAGGCACGGTCGGTTTGCGAACCACGTACATTTATTTTTCATACTACAGTGAGTTAGAATTAATATATGAGAATCTATAACAACGTATACTGCATATTGTCTACTTAAAAGGGATGCAAGTGGGAACTACTTTTGCATTCAATCCCAGGGCTTGAAGAATTTTTATGACGTCTTGGACAGATAACTTATATCTCACTCATCAATCTGTGGTGCATTAGGACTCACAAATAATGTTGGATCTGAATTTAAAACATATACGATGGAAGTTTTATATACAGTAAAATACGCTTAACGCGAAAACGCTTAAAACGAAATATCGGTTAACATGGAATGATACAACGGTCCCGACAAATTACTAAGTATTTTCATTCATTTTTTTTCCTCTTAACACGAAAATATTGCCTTTTGGGAAATAACAAAATACAGAAAACACCCGTTATGCATGTTCATCATTGGAAGAATTCGTTGCGGTAGATAATAATGTAGTGTGAGTACACCCCAATTATGGCAGACAAAGAAATTTTGATGCTTGTTGAAAGCTCAAAAAATATCATTGGTGTAGATTCCGATGACGAAAATGAAATAAATAATGCAACTCCGGTTCCACGTCATCCGAAATGAGGAACTTCCTGAAAAGTATGCGCAGTTATTTAGACGCACATTCCAATATTGAAACGAATAATAAAAAGGACGACTTCGAACAATTTGTAAGCAATTTGATGCTAAAAAAGACAAAGCAAAGAAAAATATAAGATCATTTTCCGAAAAACGCAATAAATATTTTGTTTTTCAAAAACTTTGAAATTTTGTATTAAATTTCATTAAATTCTTGTAAATGTTCTTGTTTCATGTATTTATATTAAATCCATGCATATATACATATTTATATAAATAAAATGTACTCTAATAAACTTCATTTGTTTGGATATATGCGTTTTTTTTCCTTCTTACACGAAATTCTTTTAACATGAAAAAATATTACAGTCCCCTTCTATTTCCCGTTAAATGATTTTACTGCATTTGTGTATACTTTTTTTTATTCTTGATCCAAATTTTAAAAATTATTTATAAGCAAAGTGCGATTTTTAAAATATAATCTTAAAAAAATATTAACCGCCTATTCCGGCGTATAATGAGCATTTATAGTTTCAAACTGCATTTTTTTCTATTCTTAGACATACTATTCCTTTTCTTTACGGAATTGTTTTTGCGCATAATGCTTTTTAAATAATACATTTCACGGATTTTCCCTAGCTTCCAAGCAGTAGTATATCAAAATGACAAGGTATAATAGAGTACAATATGAGATTGTGTAAATGTTTTAGAATGTAGTAAATAAATTTACAAACAACGTGGTATACATTCAATGCAAATATGTACAGGAATTCTAGATTTTCATGGAAAGAAGGGAGCCAATTTGGGGTAAGAACACCCTTTCAACCCGAATGAATTAACTGAATTAGGAGTCATATATAATCAATTTTTCCGGTCTTTCGAAGAGAAAATCGAAGACTATAACAAATTCCTCATTTGTTTTGCTTTAAATACGAAGGATTTAGTGTACCTTCAGTGCTAAGTCATTCAATTTGTAAGCGAAAACTGAAAGTGTTGCATCAATTATATATGTTGTTGATAAAAGCTCCATATGTGTGAATGAAAGAATGCAAGTGAAAACTTTAAAGAAACTTTCAGTTGGTGTTATCAATTTATGACACCTCTATTGCTCAGATGTCGAACTAAGTTATTTTCATCTCTTTGAATTGTTAAAGAAGTTCCTTGGAGGTCAACATGTAATGCTTGTCGGTTCCTGCTTCCCTCTAATCCGCCTTGTCTTCTCTCGGATCCGGCTAGATGTGTGGGAAGAACTGAATAATCAGTCAACATGATTCACTCTAATTATTTTACTGTCACAAAATATCAAGCAAGCCCAATAATAATCCAATTAAGGTTGTTGATCAGTATGCAGAGCTCGAAGGTGAGACTCGTTAGCCTGGGGATAATATTACGGACCTTCAACTGATTCCACGATAACTTATACAAGCTCAATATTAACTAAGCCGCGCACTAATAAGCGAAACTTCTACTTAAATAATGATCGCGATACCTGTACTCCTGTGAAGTCCTACTGTTGAAGCCTTGAACGGTAATATTTAACTGGATTCGATCACATCCGAGTGATCATCTCTTGGAATTCTTCAATTGATACTTTTATAAACTTAGATTTGCACTTAATAAATTCACGATCCTCCACTCACCAACTAATTCTCAAAACTGAATGCAGAATTTATATAATATACTTAATTTGCTTGATCACGTTTTCTTCCTTCGGTGAAAGTTGGTTGGCAAACATATCATAGACGCGTATAGATCCATCACAAACCAATTAGAATTAATCCTGAATGTCAGCAAATCTCTTGACTAGGTTCCACAGCTCGGACACTAATTTCTTCTATGCTGATTTTGTAGGTTGGTACAAATAATCCCACATAATAATGAGGATAAGTAATAAGTACCAGTACTTTATTACATTATGTACCGCTTTGAATTCGTGAATAAACGTGGCTCAAGTGCTTGTTACTCTAATATTTTTGAATAATTCTAGCATAATAAACATTTTTGTTACATTTATATTCGACACATTAATTTAAATTTAAAAAACGTTCTTGTTGTTTTTTTTTTTTTTTTCAAATTTTACCGCAACATTTATTGTGAAGTATTCTCAAATTTAGAGACTCTTACAACATTTTTATACTTTGTATCAAAATTGTCTTCATTAAAATAATATTAATTCAGACACTTATATTTTAAAACAAATCCGCGTATACTCATCTCAACATAGTAAAATTTAAAAAAAGTCTTCATTTAAACAGACGGCAATATTTTAACACATTCTTCTCGGAAATATGGCATTAATCCTTTTTAAAAATTAAATTTTCGTCACATTTTGTACAATTTATTCGCACTCAGATCCCTTCAAAAGACTATGTTTTTCATCCACCCGGAAACACAGAAATATTACCCAAAAGTTTATTAAAACGTCTCATACAAAAGCAGACCCCTACTGTTTATTTTAGTGGATTCTCGTTAGCGAGTTATAATACACCACTTCATCTCTCAACTCTTCAAATTTATGTTTTTCTCCCACCACATCCTCCTGCATTTATAATTACATTTGAGATCTGGTTTCAGTCCTTCTCATAAGTTAGAAGAATAAGTAAACACCAAAGACGACTAAGTGTTCTTAATTTAATAACGAAAAAACACAACAGCCCTTGTAAAAAGCGAATTCTTAATTAAAACAAATCTAATTAGTTCTTCTCTAGAAAATGTGCCACGTCAAGTCCTTGTAATTAGCGCTGGAAGAAACTAGAGAAATAAAAGGTATGTTATTTTTTTCTCTCTCCTTATGTACGTCAGTTAAGCGTTATAGCACCTTTGCTATAGTTTTTTTCCCTCTCTTTTGGTTCTGTCGCTTTCTGAAGTGAAAAAGAAACTATTAAGGTTTAAATTGCTTTATTCTATGTGTTACGCAAAGAGAAATATAGCGCCTTGGTGGTCTGGTTGAAGTTTCTTAGAAAGGATGTTATGGTTAGAGAAAAAGAGACTTAACTTAGAAAGCTTAGTTGGGGTTTTTTCTTTTTTCTTTCTTTTTTTAATGCCGCTTTGATGTTGATTGATGGCCGAAAAAGATTTTATTTTTGTCTTTCAAAAGCTTTTAGGTTGACAGGGAACAATGCATTAAACAGGATATAATGAAGTTTTGAAGATGTTTCTCACATTATACATATATATTCTATTTCAATGCGTTGAATAATGGGAAAAAAAGATGATTCTTTTGGCGGCTTAGGGCTTTATTATATTTACAGTGACATTATTATTTTTTATTAATAAAGTGAAGATGTTATAGTTATTAATAAACATATATATTACCCTGCCATAATTTATTACTTGAAAATATGGACTTAGCAATGCTTACACATTAATATTGCTTACTCATTCATTTATTTTTAATATCCGTTTGTAAATTCTTGTTCCCTTGCGTGATCTATTGGTTGCTTATAAAAACACTTGGGAGAAACACAATACGTATTATGAATTTCTTGCAGTATAAAAAGGCATAGTGCAAAGTAATAAAAGAACGGTATAAAATTCTGAAGAGGAGGGAGGGTCCTGTTATAGTATTACAGAACATACTGTTATATTCATCCTTACTAATAAATTTAACTAATATTTTAAGAAACATTTTTAGTTAAATTTTTGAATAAACAGAATTAAAACGAATGAATGCAAACAGTTTTAAATTCTCTCAGCAACTGGGATTTTATATTGTAACGAATAAATATAGTTTGATGGTTTATTTACAATATCATAACGTTGTGCGTGAAAGAATGCTTCAATACAATACTAGAATCACGAAATCATCCAAATATTATCTCACGTAATTATATTATTTGTAATATTCCAAAGAAAATAGACATGGATTCATGTTAAATAACAATTTACAAAGATTAACCCGTAACTTTCACCGGCGTATATATCCGTCTCGCGCAACCAGTGCGTTTAGTGCCACGGAAGAATATATACGTCTTTCCGAAATATGATTCTTTTCTTTGAGTTGAAATCAGTCAAACAATTCCGTTGGCTTTGGAATGCAGTAAAATGACCTTGATGGTGTTTAGGAAGGATTTACTCATTTCGAAGAAATATTTGTTTATTTTCTCGCCAAATACATTCATACTCGCGCCAGTGTGAAAAACGGTGGCACTGCGCAGCGAATTGAGTTACTTTTAATTAGTATTAAGAGATTAAATTACATTGAGATATAATCATCTTAAGTATTAGAGCATTTGGCGAATAGCGAGATACAAGGTTGTAACGGGTTCTGTTCGGGCTTCCACTAATCATTTTGGGTAAAAACATAAAAACGTACCATTGTAATTATTAACAGAGATTGTTGCTTTTTTAATTTTTTTTCTTTTATATATATATATGATTTTCTTTTATATATATGATTATATATATAATCACATATTTTTCCAAATCAAACTGCTGTAAAATGCAAACCAGGAAACAACACGATTCCGTGCTCAGCCGCCATGCGAAATACGATATTTGCATAATCGCATAAAAATGTAATCGGATGACACACTCTTACATATGGTAATTTGCTTTTTTTTATTTCTTTAGGATGTACCGTTAAATATTCAAGAAACGCAACGGTATATATATTTATGCATTGTGTCATTTATCGTAAATTATACATATAATTGCTGTAGAACTATTCTTCCTTCCTTCCTTCCTTCGACAGCCCAGGGTGGGCCCTTGGTCTTTTCAAGAAGCCTTTTTCGGGCCAGCATTCTTCCTACTAATGTTCTCTAATATTTAGTTCTCAAAACTAAGATATTTTTATCTAGGCCATCAATCTATCTTAGATTTTGCCTGACTTTTCACAATGGGCCAATTGGTTCCATATTGAAAATTTTTTTAGTGGTGCAGTCTTCGCCTCTTCTGACTGCGGGGCGTGCTTATTTAATTCGCTGTACTTTGATGAAGTTAACCAAGCCAGATTTCTTATATGGGTGATATAACTCTAAATTTAAACGTCTTCGTCACGTGCCATTTTCTTGGATTCCTTCAAAAATAATTCTTAAAATCTTCTTTTCGTCGATACTTATCGTCTTCTCATCTGTTCGAGACTTGAACCAAGTTTCCATGCAAAAATTAATGCTGATCTTAAAAGAATTTTATACAATAGAACCTTTGTTTTTTGTTTAGATTACATTTAGTATCATTTATTTTGATATTCCATTAAGATATTTATTAGCCATAATAGTTCTGTTTCGGATTTCAGAAGTACAATAGTTTCTATTTCTAATTTAAAACCTATATTAGTGAAACTGTCAACAACATCAAAAATATACTCTCCAATTTTAAAGTTGGAATTGTTTAGTACAAGGCGCGTGTATAAAGAACTATTCTAGTAAAATTAGTTTAAATATTCAATTTAACGTCTAACATATTTATGTTTATTACAATATGATAGGAAAACATTTCTTTAATATATCGAAATTTTGTTTTAGTGTTTTTATTTTACAAATGTTTGCAAGTATTTTTGAAGCATCAGATTACATAAATATATGTAAAATTCAGCAAACAACTTTTAGACAACGCTTAGATTAGTGAAAAAATCAAACACACAATATTATATACATATATCGTGTGTATAAGATACTTAAATACTAACAGTAAAAACGCATCTATTAAACTGTGTAATCGATAAAAACCTGGATTTTCCATCTATAACTGATGATAACATAGTGTAATAATTGGAAGATTTTTACTATCCTCATATATCACTTTCATAAAGCTAAAAATTCATTTCATCTCCATTGGGAGAAAAAGTGATTGAAAAATAGAATTAGTGATTTAACAAGAAGTGTCTCAAAACTATAAAAGGTTAAACATTTGATTCAAAGATTCAGCTCTGAATCGATTAAACAATGAATACAAAAAATTAAGGTGCTAGTTTGATACCATGGGTCTACGCGCCAAGTTGCTGTTTATGTTCGCCAGATAGGCGATAACATTACAATATGGTTACCTTGATATTTTTATCGTCTGGCAATGTGGTTGCCATAGGGATAACGTATATTATAGTTAATTTTTATTGGTTTTTCCCCGTGGTAATCCTATTAATTTCAGACGATTATAATTAGATTTCTTTAAAAAATTAACTATTTCAAGTTGCATTTGTTCTGAAAAGCATCTGTTCAGTGTTCTGTTGTATTTTGAGCTATTTTCGAATATGAATATTTCTAATATCATGGGTGTAGTACCACACAGATATTTTTTTTAAATGAGTCCTGTGCTTTTAATTATTGCGTTCAATCGTAACATAGTCACTTTAGTTTACTTTTTAAAAATGCTTTTTAGAACGTTTTTTGTTCGATGAAAATCATTGAAGGACCTTGCAGTTTTGGGATATTGCAAATTTTCGGAACTTTTTAATTGACATTCATTATTAATTTTAATATATATTAAGTGATTATTTTATTTATAATACAATAATATAAAAACACAATTATTATTATATGTAATAATCATATAATCTTTATTTATAATAGTTTTTTATATTTTTATACATATTATGATATTTATTTATTTTATAACTATTTTTATATCAGTTATTTATAATTCTAATCATGTTAGTTATTTATAATTATTTTTATATTAAGTATTTCCAATTATTTTTTGTTAGTTATTAATAATTATTATACTGTTAATTATAATTATGTTACATATAATTTTTATTATATCACAATATGATTATTATTTCTTTTGTATAATTACTATTAAATTACATTATATGGTTATTATTATACATAACAATCATTACTATATTATATTATATAAGGATTATGTATAATGATTACTGTGTAAAACTATATCATAAGATTATTATATACTGCATTATATTGCTATTAGTAAATGCCAATTTTTTAATATTATATTGATATTCATTATTTATAATGAGCATGGTTATTCTCAATCTCTTCCTATATTCTACATTTGCAATAGATTTCACTGATTTCAAAACAGTTCTTTAAAATTATTTTCCTGACAGTTTTTTGGCTCTAGGCCGTTATCTTGCATTCCATTCTAACGACATGCGCTGCTTGGCGTGCTTCCTTTATCGACCAAGCAGCGCTTGGCGCCATGATATCAAACTAGTTCCAAAATTAATTTCGAAATTATTTTGCACATTTTAATTGTTATTCACTTTTTCAAAATCAAACTAAAATTTTTTGATGTGTAACATCTTTCCTCTCGATTGCTGAAGATTTATGGGAGTGATTTCGTGAAAAGGGACGGAAATGCGTAACAGGAAGTTGGGGAAGCGCACGCTATTCAGCGAAGTTCAGTTTTTTCTCCTTCATTCGGGAGGGGCTTCGCCCCCATCCCCCACCTCCTGCAGTCTAGGCCGTGGGATCTTTGTTTTTGTTTTCTCACTTTAGGATCAGAGAAAGAAGGCTTAAGTCCTTTTAGGCGAGAGACGTGGTTAGACAATGACGAAATGTGTTTTCGATACTTAGACTTCGATTGCTGCGTACAATTTAAACGACAGGGCCACAGAGCAGCTCGTGTTGCAATCTATCGTAAACAGAACAACTCGCATGTTGTGGCTCGACATATGGATATTACTTATCGGCAAACAAGTGGACTGGGTATTGTTAGTCAAGATATTGGGGACATATGTGCGGCAAAATGCTTACTTGAAAATGGGCAAACAGTGATTTCGGTGGTCGTATACATTTCTCCGAATCAAATGGTTCAAAAAATTAAAGATTTCCTGCATTTTTTACTTTTACCATACACCGAAGGTGGTTCTGCTCTTTAAAAAAACTATCACTCGCTTCCCATGATTTTGAGTGGTGATTTTAAAGTTAACTTCAGTTTACTAGAAGCGGAACCACCCATAGCTTTTTTGAATGATGAACTCAAGCTCGAAAGGAGCACAAATCGAAGAACTAACAATGGTACTGTTATTGAAGCTATTTTTCAACGGTTTTTAAATACTTTGAAAACACAATATATGTGTCATATTTTAGTTATCATAAATTATCATTACCGCTCTTCCCCAAATTGAACAAGAATAATTATTTTTGACAAAAAATTGCATTACACCTTGTGTTAATTAAATAAAATTTTCATTAAAGATGTAACTATTCCATAGAAAATTATTTCCAATCATACTCGATTAATTTTTTTCAGGATTTAAGTTGCTATTGCGAATTTACCACGATAACATGTCAGATGCTACACATCGTATTCGACTACTGTAAGGCTCGTTTCTTTTTTTTCAATACAGAAGAGTCCCCAAACCTCGCTTAATGTGGACTGAAAGATAGCCGAGTTTGGGAAAATGCCGGATTATTTAGAATGAGAGAAATAAAAACAAGAATAAGTACGAGTGTTTCTTCTGAAAATATTCTACTGCACTAGTATGTATTGCACTTCATCCACGGAAATGATGAAGGAACAGTAAGTCCATTACCAACGCACCTTATAGTTCAAAGAACTAAAGGGTAGTTTTGACTGTCTTTAGTCCCTCACTGTGCAATAGTTCTGGAGTTTGAACAGTTTCCTCAACGTTAACGTCTTCATCATTTCTTTCGTTAGGGTTTTTCAACCTGCAAGGGTATGACCGTGTTATCCTGATTGACGGGTGCTGAGTTTTCAGGTCTCTCTACCGAATTAAGTCTCACAATATACTTCCACTGTCGAAGTAATTCATCAAGAGCAAGACATGATCTTTTTCAAATGTACATTAAAATTATGTGATAATACTAGTTATGTTTAAAGAGAAAATATGCAATGACCTTTCTGAAATCACCATTTCTTAATAATGCTATTATTAAATGAATAATTCCTAAGAATTAATGACATTTTCTGAAAATAAAATTATAGCTCTCACAGTTGCTCAATGTACACTAGTTGTATTACGTCTATGACTAATGCTTTATCATGTATTATAGTGTGTAATAAATACAACGAATAACACTCTAATTTTTATAGCTTATTATACATGTTAATTTTGTTTATCTTATGTCTGCATGAACAAATTGTATTATATTTATGATAATTAGGAATATGAATAAAAACTTGCTATACTTGGGTTAATGGAGAAATAAATAAAGCTAAAAGCAATATTTTTTCAGACTGAATGATAAGAGCAATTAAAATACATAATAAGACATTTTACTGCTTTATCAAAGAAATATTCAGTATGAGAATTTTATTGTTTTCTTATCAGGAATTTTATTTATTCCTAATTATGTTCGAACGCTTCCCCCTGATCTAGTAAGAGAATCGCCTTGTAACTGTTACAATGGGAACTTTTTCCAGCTACAGGGTACATTAAATTCTGAACAAATCCACTTATCAATTACATATGTTTCAAAATTCTTAGCTTCGTAGCTTCATAAGAAAGACACTTTTAAAATATAAATTCTCTTAAATTTTGTTGGATAAGTAACATACCACATTCGAAATTTTATCATAAATTAAAGCTTTTATTGTTGTCAGATATTTTACGTTTCAATTTATCAATACAAAGTTATATTTAAAGTCGAAATATTAACATTCTGTCAAATGTACTATGTTTTTAATCTCTAAAATCTTTCGTGGGAAATGATATGTAGTAGAAAATATAGATTTGAAAAGCAACAGTTTTTAGCATTGATATTCCAAACTATATTTTCCAATGTATTGCGTTTGTTTCGCTAACCGTTGCTATAATAATATACCAAGGGAACTCTGAATAAAAGCGTATAATATTGAATATTATTCAGATAACATGATTGATGCCAATTCTTTTAACTAAAATAAATTTGATTACCGCATAACATGAATATTTCAGTATTAATGTTTGCTTAATACTATATATGGTTTGGTGGTGATTAGTCCCGAATTTATGACCTTCAGCCTGTCTGAAAATTCGTATCAAATTTTAATACAAAAATGCTCTGAAGATATTATGAAAATTTATGAACTTTCCTAAATAACTTTATTAACCTTCACGGGACAGGCAATTGATACCTCATTTTAAAGAAATAGTCTCTTAACCTTTTTTATTGCCTATTAAAAGTTACGCGATTTGCTCCTCAGCACCACCGTTTTTCAAATAGGCATGCGTATGAGGGAAAAGGAAGAGCACAAAGAAGCAAATTCTTCTCAGACATAAGTAAATCATCCGCATATACTGTCAAGGTCATTGTATTGCATTCCAAAGTCTTCGGAATAGTTTTTTTCTAATAGCAGCTCAAAAGAAAAGGATCATATTTCGAAAGGACTTATATATCCGTCGGCGGCACTTGATGAATATATACGCCGGCAGCAGTTAAGGGGTTAAAAGACGAGCTTAATTAAAAAAGTAAATTTTAATAAATACTTGACCTCTTAACTGCTTAGTGACCTCAATGTAATCTGTCTTTAAGTCATAAAAGTCAATTTTCTTGACTGAACTCTTATTTTTACACGAAGAGTTAACAATTTTCCTCTCCCTTCTTTACTTTATTAACAGTAAAAATTCCAACTGTTCAATATGAGCTGCACGTTCCGTCACTGCCATCAACGACGATGCATAGTAACGTCAATCATTGGCGAAAGTGGAGAAAGGCTGCAAAGTTGAATGTCCCCCAAATGCAATTTCTTTTTAAAATTAGCCCTTTCTTAAAGATAAAGTCCCTTATAATTATCAATGCAATTCGATTAGGAGTCCACATTCAGCTCTACAAATTCGACATGAAAATTAGCAAAAATAACATAGACTGTGATTAATTAATCTTTGATTAAATACATAAAAACACGTCTTGTTTCTTTCTTTTTCAGATTATTTCATTTATTACGAATCATACTCTACCTTAAATTGCTTAGTCACACTTTTATTCATTGCAATTTCTTAACTGTGTTTCAATGATTAAATCCAGCATATATTAAGAGAGTAAATTTAATAATTTTTATGTTTCAAATAAAGTGATGCGTGATAACGTGCAATATGCAATTTATTTTTCCCCTTCCATATCGTAAAAATAATTAGATTTTCACTCGGGATGCAATTAAGTTTTTATATTTATTTTACTTTTTTATAAGGAATAAAATAAATGTGCATTTCCTAATTCAATACAGATTGTTAATTCAGCATACACAATTAACCAAGCAATAGTTATGAATGTGCTAAAAATGGCATAATCAAGAATTAATATGATTATGTTTAATATTAATTTAACTAATATTCTTATGCTTATTTATGCGATAATGGTACTAATTAAGCAGTCTTTTTCTTAATTGCGTACTTTTTCTTGCTTTTAAATAACCTCATCACTTTTCTTTAAATATATTTAAAAAATATAAAAACATTTTACTTATTACAATATTTATAAAATTACTCACAAAAAAGAAATATATATGCTTAAAATGAGTAAAAAACTAAATTTAAATTAACTACTTAATGTGCAGTTAAAAACTGTATTTACAATTAATACTATTTTCATGAGTTATGATTTTAATGATTGCACTATACAGTTGTTGGGCACGACAACTGTGTGAAGTGCAATCATTAAAGTCGAAACCCATCAAAGTAGTTTTATATCGGATCAGTAATGAAATAATCAATATATTTCACTAATTCACTTTGTTTTAGTCAATTTATATTTTATTCTACAAATATATATACAGTAGTAGCAAAAAGTCCTGAACACACTCATTTTTTAACGTAATTTTTGTCTTTGACTTCATTTTTCGTTGTGAAATTATCGTACTATTTTAAATATTGTTATTGATTTTAATGTATTTTTTATGCTGATTTCAAATCTACTACTAGTTTCTTAATGACTAAAATATTTTTTGTAGTAAAGCTGCCTGAACACAATAATGTGAAATATGTGCAGAATAAAACAATATAGAATAACATAATATGCAAAGGAAAATAACACGAAAATTGACAAATACGGTATATTTAATAAGCATTTTGAAAATTACATTGTTGTCACATGTTACAAAAACCAATATTTTATGGGCCAGCCGTTTGCTTTAATTACGGCTCTACATCTTTTTGGCATGGAATGCACAAATTTCAAAAGATCTTTCGTGACAATATGGTTGAAGGAAAATATTAAAGCTTCAATTAATTCACGTTTGTTTGAAGATTTGTTCTTTGAAATTTCATAACCGATTTTAAACTATAAGTTCTCTATCGGATTAAGGTCGGGAGACTGTCCTGGACAGTTCATTCTATTCACAGTATGGTCTTTCAAACATTTCTGGACTACCTTTGCACGATAACAAGGGGCGTTATCGTCCTGAAAAATCCATGACTGATTCCCAAAAAGATCTCTCCCAGTTGGTAGCAATTTATTTGGTAGTATTTCAATGTAATCCATGGCTTTCACTGTTCCGCTAACGATGTGAAGTCTTCCAACACCATGAGAAGACATACAACCCCATACCATCACTTTTGTTGGGTACTTTACTGTGGGCTTCAGACACTGAGGGCTGAATTCCTCATGAGTGCGTCGTCTTACATAGGCACTACTTTGGTTGCCAGAAATACAAAACTGACTCTCGTCACTAAATATTACCTTTTCCCAGTCTTTAATAGTCCATAATGAATGTTCCCTTGCCCACGTCAATTGCCTCTTGCGTTGAAACTCAGTCAGTAGTGGTTTTGGGCGCGCTTTACAGCCTCGTAACCCAATTTCCAGCAGTCTTCCTCTAACAGTTCTTGGACACACACTCACATTTGATGTCAAAGTCCATTTTTCAAAATTTGCGAGGAATTAAGCTTTCTGTTTGAAAGTGAAATTCTGTGCAATAACCTGTCTTCACGTAAAGATGTTTTTCCTGGTCGTCCTGATCGCCCCCTGTCCGCAATAAAATTTGTTTCAGAAAATCTTTTCAAAGTTCTCAGAACAATAGAAAGGCCACATGGTACTTTAGCAGAAATTTGGCGCATAGAATAACCTTCTTCCTTCAAATGTATAATTTTGCACCTTTTATTCTCAGGCAGATATGAAAATTTACCCATAATTCCAATATTTTCCACAAACGCACTTCAAATTGCTTTCAATACACTATTTTCCACAAGCACACAACTGTATTCAATACAATAAACCACCTTTCACCTTTTTCTTTCAACCCTTTATCGCTACTGCTCTCTGATTGGTTGTAATAACGGATCATTTCATTGTTGGAAAACACACTCACTCATTCTTATAGTGACCTTGTGCTTTCTTGTCAAGGTTTTTTCAACATATCAATGAAACTATTTACTTTCGATGAAATCTACAAACAGATTTGAAATCAGCATAAAAAATACATTAAAATCAATAACAATATTTAAGATAGTGCGATAATTTCACAACGAAAAATGAAGTCAAACACAAAAATTACGCTAAAAAATGAGTGTGTTCAGGACTTTTTGCCACCACTGTATATAAATGCATCTATTATTTATGTGTAATCTGTTTTACACGTTAAGCTTATTTATCATTTATTACTGTTATCCTTGTATTGACTAATATATATATATATGCATTTCTTTAAAAAAGAAAAAAACCTCAGGAATATAATAAAATAGAGGCGTAATATATATATATATATATATTACGCCTCTATTTATATTATATTCCTGAGGTGTTTTTTTCTTTTTAAAGAAATGCATTTAAAAGTACTTTGCATTGTATAATATTTTATAATACAATCGTTTCACTATTATTTATTGTAAGAGTATACTGTTACTTTATTTCGGAAGTAAATGAGTTTTTTTACTAGCATAACACTATAAAGCATCAAGAGGGATAATGTGGACAGATCTCACTATTTTAAACCACGGTCAAATAACGAGGATGGCACCTAAAATAGTATCCTTCTTCGAGCTTCCAAACCACGCCAACAGGAGGACTTTGAGACTCGACAGATTTAAAGGGCATCAACCCCTCTATATGGCGGGTTTTCAGTGGCACTGGACTGGAACTCATGACACGCCCGTCACTAATTCTTGACCCTGACTACTAGGCTACTGCGGCCACTGCGGTTTATTTTGGAGGCAAGGCTTATATATGCCGTGAAATAGCGCACACAAGGGAAGGGGTAAACGGGTCCGGACCCAACTATACATAGCACTTAAATTTGTTTTTTATTCATTATAATCCAATGTAAATAATACGTACAATTTAATTAAGTATTTATTATTTATAATTTTTAATTAATGATACTTATCTATTTAATAATTTATTTTTTACGATTTTTGTTTCCAACAATCGACAAAATCAAAATAATATGTTTGGCGTCGTATTTGGGTTATGATACAAGAATGCTGGACTTAAGACCCTTGACCCCCCCTTTCTTCTTCCCCTTGAAAAATGTCTGTGTGCACCCCCAATATTCTGCTATACACATTCAGAAACAAATAAGGCAATTAGTTACATTCTCATATAAATAAATTTTACTATTTGTTTTGGTATTTATATGTAATACTTAGTAAAATATTTCTCTCAAAAACATCATCTTAAATATAAAGCACACACGCAGGTACAAATTTCCCTTGAATAATCTTAATTGTATCATTTGTTTGTATGCCACGAGACAAATTGAGACATCACCAAGACCTAAGTATTCTAATTTTTCCAAGTATTTAAATGTATAGCCATGTAATTATGAACAAAATGAACAAATGATAAAAAAAAATGTTACATGTGAAAAAAAAAACTACAAAAAAAAAAAGGTCTCACAGCAGGCTTATACAAAAAAAAAAAAAAAAAAAAAAAAAAAAAAAAAAAAAAAAAAAAAAAGCAGGCACGCGCTCTATACTAGTTGTGATGTAGTCGCGCTCTTTTCCTTATTTGCTGGGAAGAAGTGGCCCTAATGGGCTAAGCTGTGATGTAGCCGCGCTCTTTTCCCTAATTGTTGGGAAAAGGTGGCCATAATGGGCTGTGAACTCTGTTCCCACGACCCTTTTCTCATAGTCCGAGAGTGGACATGTTCCCCGGCCTGTGTGAAATTTCCGTTCCCACGCATCCTTGGCGACGGTGGGGCGTCAGTTCAGCACCCAACATTTGGACCAGGAATTTTCCCACGTTGGAGAAGCCGACAGACAAGGGACAAAGGGAGCCGAAAAGAGTGACCGAGAGCAACCTGGTCTTTAAAAGGCGCGGCGTAAGAATTTGAAGAGAGATAGGACGGGAGAACCGATTGGAGGCCTCTCTAAAGATCCAGCTTGAACGATTCAGCGAATTATCTCTTCAGCGATCCAGCGATAGCAAAAGACTGGCCGCGATTACCCTGCCTCTTCAATTATAATCCTCTTCGAAGGACTTTGGATATTACTACGAATGCAGAGACTGAACCTGATCTTGGAACGAGTGTTCTGTTTTAGTTGATCTTCACTTTAATAAATTTTATATTTATAAGCTGAGTGAAGTCATTACATAGTGTTAGTGGTCCCACGGGGTTACTGAGTCACCCCAATCCTTGTTAATATAATTATATTTTATTGTACATGATAAAAATTGTAATTCCATGAATCATTTAATGAAGAGAAAGTATACTTCCCTACTTTTAGGACTTTTCATTTTTTTTTTTTTTTGATAATTTGAGAAAAAATATCAATCAAACTGAACTAAAAAGTGTCCACTGTGCGTGACCCTAACAAAGGACACAAATCACGGACACTTTTCTTTATCATTAAAGGAATAATATTTACAGGAAAAACTTTCATACTTTGTTTAAGTTATTGTAGTTTTTATTGTGATTTGATGGGTGACAATAGCATGTAGAACTTTTTCTCGCTTGTGTATTTCTTAGGACGCAGTGTGTTATGTGTACACATGTGGCTCATATCTTTAAAAACTTTCCTTTTAACTCAAACGTTTCATGTACGTATCTTTTCTCCAATTTACTTTCACTATTGTGATCAATATCAATCGTTTCATCAGCTTCCTCCCTTGCGTCATACAATGGAGATCACACAGATGCCCATTTCTTTCTTTATATTCTGTTCATTTACATTTATAAACCATAATGAGTCGCACAACACAGCAATCAAAACCACTAAGTCGTTCTCAGCAAGAAAATGCATCTTGTTCATAGAAAATATTTTGGAACAAAAGTAGTCGCACGGGGAATTTTATCACCCCAGGTACCTTAAAATAATAATGTTTGCCACTAACAGAAAAAAGTGTGTGTGTGCTTATGACCACACAATACAAGTGATAACTTCAAATTTTGTAATGTTATTTCAGAGATTAGTTAGGTGAATAAAAAACAAGGGAATATTAGTATTGTCACATAAAATAATTAATTCAATATTATTAAGTATGGGAGATAAAACCTAGGCATTTGTTTGCATTCACTGTATAAAGATTCAAAATGTAAATAATACTATTTGATGAAATAATTTCAGCCTTTTCTTATATTCTTAAAGTTTTTCACGCTAAACCGCTTTTTTGAAATAAAGAAAACTATCAATTGTAATGTATCATAAAATTGTCTTTCTGCACATGCTCCATAAACCTCCAACTGGTCAATCCTGTCATAGTTTTATTACAAATAATTATTACTGGCATTTGGTGATTTTAGCAATTTTTTTCGTTGTATTTTCATGGCTCCATGAAATAGAAAAGTGCTTTTTTTAAAAAAATATATTATGTTCAAAAAGCAGAAAAACAAAAGATTTTCAAAATTACGAAATTCCATAAATTTTTTAAAGAAGTTTTATAATACTCCATCTCAGTCTGACTTGGCAGCATTGAAAAAGATATACATTGTATCAATCTACTTAAAAAATAGTTGTAACTTTTTTTTTGAATTTAAATCCAAGCAAATCCATAGAAATTCGTAAAAAAATGTAAAACATATTGTAGAGATTGGGATTTTAATAATATATTTCAAGCTAATCACGCGTTAAAAACATTTATTTTTTAAACACAGTTAATTAACACAGTCAATATAGCAACGTCATGAAATTCCAGTTTGGCTGAAAACCGATTTTCGACGCCAAATTTTGTCATTGTTGTAACAATGACATTCTTACAACAATGACGAAAAACACCGAATGAACCTTACAAACCAAACGTGACGTTCATTCAAGTTCACTCTTCAGCAAAACGCGTCTAAAGAAGTTACTAATAACCGACTATTTTTTAAACAAAGTTAACTAATTCAGTCAATAGAGCAACTAACAAAAAAGTTAGAGATATGTGACAAATACATTTTAGTTCCCATGAAGACTGTCATGTTGGAGGATACTGACAAGGTCATTGGTAATAAATAAACTATTTTCCCAGAATGAAAGATTTAGAGAACCTGGGGTAACTGTTTCCTCGCTGGACAACTATTGGGCTAAGAGCCATGAGTTATTTTATATTGAATAATTTATTTAAGTCTTCTACCACCTAGAATTCCAATAGCCACACATAATTCTGTTCTTTCATCAAATCTGTATCAAAAGTCACGTATAATCAATCTACACTCAGAACAAAAATGTGTTTATCCTTACCAGAAGCGTTTCCAAAGCTTTTTTCTTAAGGACAGTTTAGGGAAAAGATAAAGGCCGAAAAACCAACTTGTTTTCTAAACCTCAAACCAAGTAGAAGTAATGCATGTATTAAAATAGATCAAGAAGATTGGTTCCACTTGAAAACTACGAGAAGCAATATATTTTTTTACCATCTTCTTAAGGGTATTCTCTAGGTATACATACTGTATATATTTTTTTTCTAGCCGCTGCTCTAGTCTCGTATTTCGTGAAACTGTTAGGGTAGAAATAGGGCTCCCACAAGACACATAAAGTCGCCAGTTTCAGAGGAATCAGATTTATAGCGCTCGCCCAATCTCATGTGTATCGTGTGCAGCCATTTTGCATTTTTTATAGCGACAGAATAGAATAATCCGGTTCCTTCTTCGCGTGTGAAGCAGAATATATATTTTTACATAAAATGCATTTTTAGAGGCTAATGAACAAGACGTAGAGAGTATTTTTATACGGAGTTTGGCAAGTTTAGATTTATTTATTTGGGGGTTTTATGTATCGCGAGGCTCGGTTTTTGTTTTAGGAATAAATAAGGAAAATGCTTTTTTTTATTTATTTACTCCCCGGTAGAATCTCATGAAGTCTAAAATAATCGGGACTCTTTTCATTAATATTTAAAATGAAAGAAAATATTACATTATTGGAATGTTGAAAATTGTAATTTGAGACATTTAAACTAACAAGGAAATATTAAAGTACGAGTTTATTAAATACTAAATAATAAAGATCGTAAAACTTTCTTCCAACCTCCTTTAAAAATAATGCAGGAAAAGAGGATTATAAGAAAATAGAAAAATAAAAATATATACTTCGGAAAGCATTACAAGTAATTTAATTTGAACATAAAATATGTATCAATTCCGACTTTTGATTTAATAACTGAATTTGCAAACAGAAAGAAATTCACAGGATCCAATAGATAAAAACGAAATATTAAATTAATTTTCATCTAATTAAGAACCAAATTTTCTTCTTAAAAAGTAAAAGAAGTTTAAATCTCGGCTAAGAACATACAAAATAATAATTAAATTATAGAAGTGTAACACAAGCAAATGTATGCATAAGAGTTGTTGCAAATAGGAATCTACTAAATTAACCAATTAAAAAATTTTAATTTGTCATAATCCGAGTTAAATCAAAGGTACTTATAATAGTATTTTGCAATATTTTCATATGTTAAAAAATAATTTCTTCTAGCAAAAAAAAAAAAAAATCGCTTCTTTTTTTTTAATCTATTCATGTACGCTACCGGTCTCAGTAAATTTATTTAAAGCACTTTAGGAAATTAATCTCCACATGGCATTCAAAATGAAATCTTGCCATATAATTCAACCAATATAATCATGAATTTTATATATTAATATTAATCAATCAACATTTATTTAATAATTATGTTCATTCAACTCTTTATAAATAGTAAATAATTGAACTATAAGCAACTAACAAACATAATCTGTTACACTTTGATCAAAACTTACATAATTAATTTGTGTAATATTGGATTATAAACCATAACATTCAAATTATGAAAGATATTTTTGCATATATTTCTCTAATCGAAAGATGAAAACATAAGTAATTGCTCTTTTGTTATAAATATGGAAAAGAGAAGTTTTCCATTATTTTTATTATTTGTTATATGCATAGACATGTTACATGTATTTTCAAGTGATAATTTAAAGAGAGATAGTTAAGCCTAAATTAGAATTCCCTATAAGGCTACATGACAGTTAATGTATCCAGACCTCATAATTTTCAGCCGTAGGGAAATTTACCCGAGATGGATTAATCGTCTGATGTCCTGATCGCGTCTAAGATGGACTTTAGGCCCCAATTCTAAATTATTACGAAATGACTGGTATAAGATGATAAAGCATGCCATATGCAGAAATGTATTTGCAGATTCTAAGCCCAAGAGCTTCACTGGTGGTAAACGGGAGATGTAGTTAAAGTAGGACTTCGCTGTCTCGAGGCAACATGTCAGCCTCTATTCGGTGCTGTAAAGTTCCTTCCTTGGAGCAGTAAGAGATCTTATATATTCATGCTGTATAGTATATAAAGCACCAATGTTTTATGGTGGCCTGGAAGTTATTTCCACTCCAGCTGTATAGTTAAGTTATATCCATCCTGAAAGGGCCTCGTCAATTTTTAATGATCATCTCAGCAAAGTACTCTATATAGTTATCTTTCTAGAGTGACAAAAAATCCTTAAACTTACAACATGGGCTATTTGTATTTATACCAAAACAGTGTAGTAAAGAATTTATTCAAAAATCGTCTAAGGAGATAATTACCCTATTAACTACTTTTTGAACACCAACATAATGAGGTTTTAATTTATGACCACATTTTTATAATTGGCATTTATAGTTCAAAACATGGAAACGTCAATCAATTGACCTAACCCTTGTTTTCGAACGAAGGGAAAGGGGCCCTAAAATTTTCTGTTTCTCCTTTTGGCCGGTTTCACACGAGGCAATTTTGTTGCAGTCAACTCGTGTTGCGTCACCATTCCTCTAGTGTGAAGAGGAGAAATTATCCTTGTACACCAACATTTCTCAAACTGGGGAGGGGGGCAGGATAACCCAACGAGGTGGGCATTAGCATATCGAAAAGTTGAAAATAAAAGATTTTAAAAATTACAAATGTATTAAAATGAAGCAAAACAAAATAAATTCTGACATAATAAAAAATAACACACACATTTACTCTGATATAAAATACTTACAGATGCATCAGTACTGCACAATGCATTTGACAACTAATCCCTCAATACTAAGTTAAAAACAAGTTTGATAATTACTACTGACTCTCATGGGTTTGTCATACATAGGATTATATACAAAATTTAATACTTATCTTGAAAATTTGTAATTTTTATGATTAAAATTGTGTAGTAGCTTTATCGCAAAGTTCATTATTGTTGCATTCAATACAACATTATGATTGGAAATTGGGTTGCAAGTACTGACTGTTTGAGAAGCACTGTTTTATACGTAGGCCCTAAGTTGACTAAAGAGAAGGGCCAGGCTCCTCGGTAAAATGATTTGAGTCTGAAAAAACAAAAAGTTTTATTCTCAATACACAAGTAGATGCATGTGAAGAGCATTGCTTTCACAATATTCTTTTAGATGAGTTAACTGATGTGTCAGCAGAATGTGGTTTTGGACAACTTCACAACAAAGAGTGTCAGCTGACCAAGTGTGAAGGGACTCAGGGGATTTCTATTCAAAACTACTTCCCGACTGTCTGCTTCTCCTGTAACGTGCGACACAAGTTGGCACGTGTGAAAATGCTCTTACTTAATCTCAAAGAATCCCATTGTTCAGCAATTGAATCAAAACATTGTCTTGTTGTCATTGTCCGATGTCACATGGTAGGGCCAATCATTAGCAAAAATGAGGAAGGAGGATACATTTTTATGAAAACAATATTATGAACTATATAAGTGTCTATTATGTTTTTTTCCGTTACGTTTTGAAATTTCTAGCACGACACTAGGTAATTCATTATTGCGAGCAATGTCATGAAATCTGAGAAAATCAAAAGCATGATAGAATCTAACACTCGACTGACGTGTTAAAGAATTAAATGAGAACATCAAACAAATTTCAAGAAAACGTATCATTATTTCTAAACATTATAAACTTTTTTGTGTAATTTAATTTTTTCCTTATATGTATATCTTTTTACAGTAACAATTAAGGTAAAAAGTGTTTATCATTTGGAAAAAAAAGGAAAGAAAAGATTCATTAAGTCTATATTATATGATTTTAAGAGACGTACTTAGAAGCTCAAAAAAGATAAACTCAAAAATTTATAAAAATTTAGTCACACTGATTTTTTTTAATTTTTAGATAATTTATAGAAGTGCGGGAATATTTCGACTACTACAATCAATGGTTAAAAATCAAGCTATTACATTGAAAATATACATATTATACACAGGGTGATTCCCTACCAGATCAACAAATTTACAGGGTGTGTAGAGGGTTCAGAGACGACTCGGTATCACAGAGGAATGCAGAGTCGCAAGTACCGTGGTTGCAAGCTATGTTGTAAAGAAACAGAGAAAAAGAACAGAAAGAGCAACACATTAATATAATAGAAAACATTTTATTGAAAAGTTGCTGTAACAGGTGTTTGAAATTACGACAAGAACTCAACTAAATCGCCTGACAGTGGTGCTGTATGGAATTCCTTACGTTCTGGAAGCAAGCAAGTCATGTTGCAAGAAAATCAGATATACCTACCTTCCAAAGGTGCAGTAGGGTATATTCGTTCTTCTTGCATTACGTTCTGCCCGAACTTCTTGACGCAGCTAAAGTTTTCCTCCATCGTTGCGCAGCTCCATGTGATACCAGCATGATTGGGTTCGTCCACAGTACGAAATTCACGTCTTACTACACCTCAACGTAACCTGTATACAACGACAAATAGGACGTTTTAGCCCAGCTCATCGACTTGCCAGACCACTGGACCTATCATGCATTGACTTCTTCTGGGGTCACATGAAGAGTTTGGTGTATGAGACTCCCGTTCCTTCAGTTTAAGACCTCATTTTCTCGCATATCTGCAACTGCCTGGAAGATACGTGACATGCCATGAATGTTCCAGAATGCAAGGAATTCCATGAATTGCCACTGTCAGACCTGCCAGAAAATTTGAAATGAGTTTAAATCTCTTCTACCCTGTGACCCAGCTGTAGGTGTGGAAGGAACTAAAAGATCATTCGACATGATAAATTCCAATTATTTTATTTATCTCTATAATCGACTAACACAAATAACACTTTAAATAGGATAATTCAGTCAAGCAACAGAGGGAAGAGATGAAATTCGTGTTTGGGGAGATACATATAATAATGTGGATCCTCAATATTACTTTACACAGAAGCTAAGTATTTAATCGCCTAACGATTTTAACACTTTAATCACCAACGTACCTGGCTTTAGTCAGTCTTCTAATAAATTGTAATTAACTCTATCTAACAAGGTCTTTTAAATCAATTCTGGTAATCTTCACCTTGTAACTATCTTGTCATCTCTTGTTAGCTAAACTTCTGACTTTCTAACTTTATGTTTACCTATTCTCTTTACTGCCAACTCACTAACTAGTCACTATTCTCTTGACTTCTAATCCACTCGCAATTCACTAACTCTTAAATTCGCGTGAAGAAGGAATATATAATATATATAATAAACTTAATTTGCATATCACGTTTCCTTCTTCAGGAGAAGATTGGTTAAAATTTGCTGGCCCAAAAGAATACCCAAAAGGACTAGTTAATTGAAGGTCGCGAATAGATCTGTCACAAATTTCTGGTCGTAATTTCAAACACATGTTGTAGCAATCTTTCAAAAAATACTTTCTGTCCTGTTAATGTGCTGCTCTCTCTGCTCTTCTCTGCTTCTTTACACCATAGCTCGCAACTACGACATTTGCGACCCTGCATTCCTACGTGATTCCGATTCATCTATGTACCTTGTACACACCTGGTAAATTTGTCAGTCTATTAGCGAATCATTCCGTATATGTATGTAAAACAGCTTAAAAGTAATATGTTAATTTGTGTTTTCCGTTGTTTTTCCCTTTATGGTTAAGCAAGTAAGTTTGTGACGGTTCGATCCGCGACTATATTAACACCTTGGGGACTATTCTGGGGAAAAATAATTTATTCAACCAACTTTCGCCGACCAAGAAAGCGTGATTATGTAAATAAAGTATAATATATAAATAATGTTTTCGCTAGTTTTTGGAGTTGGCTCGTTGGAGTTGGCAAGTAGCAGTTAGCATAGAGTCTGCGAGTTAGTTTGTTAGTTGAAGATTGAAAGATAGTGGAATTAGTAAGAGGTCTTGGAGTAGTCCAGGAAAAAGATTACAGAGCGTGTATCCAACGACATTGATCAAGCCCGAAAAAGATCACCCGCAAGTTTTCAGTGTAGGATCCGATGCATAAAACGTACAGGTGTTGTGAGCTTGATTATTTAGAAGTTTGCTTATTAGTGTGCTACGTAGTTATATTTGAACGTACTTAAGCTATCTTACATTCAGTTGAAAAGCCCAAGTAGTATCCCCGTGTTAAAGAATCTCACATCCGCGCTCTACTATTTAATCACCTACCTTATTTAGATTGTTATTGTGTCTGATCGATAATTTAGTAACAATAAATTAATTAGATTGAAATCATGTATGATGATCATTCAGTTTCTCCAACACATCTAGCCAGGTTTACAGGTAGACAAGGAGGTTCACAGTCAAGCAGGAGCTTGGTAGCACAAGTTGACCTTTGTTACTTTTTATCTGTAGAAAATTTGGTTATTACTCCAGGGCTCTGGGGATTTAGGTTCTTAGAAATTATTTTTAGTATTAAAAATTTTTAGTATTATTTCTACTTATGCTCTATCTTCTATATTTTTAACCGAGTAATATATTAGTTAAATAAATGAAAAGTTAACCACCTAAACACACATATTGTTTGACTCTGCGATCTTAGTCCAAAGTCTAAAAGTTTTATAATACATTAATTTTAATCCTATATTTTGTTGTTTATAATTATATAGAGAATAGATTATTATGATAATAAAATTGGTCATATACATTTTTTTAAACAAGAAGACATTTTTGTTCCTTTAATGCATACGAAATTACTTAACCAAACTTTGCAAATCACTGTAACTACAGAAACTTCAACACTTCCTTCATAAACACGTACTTCGCTCCAACCTGTGTGTGGGTGATTAGATTTTCTTCTCCTTCCAACATAAACAGGTAATCGAGGCCGGCGATTTCTTAGCGCAAACTCTAATCCTTATTCAGGGATAAATCATTTTAAATCGCTGTGCACAAGATGCATTAATGCATCGAATACAAAATCACGCGTCTTTAAAATAACATAAACGGGGACTTCCCCAGCTGTGTCCCAGAGGGAAAACTGCTGCAGAAAACTATTCAAAAATTTTCTCGAAAATATGAAAACTGTAATAAACCGTGTTTGTGCTACGCGACGAGAAGATATTTCAAAAATTATGCGCCCGATATTAAAATACGTCCCGCGAACGTGATCTACTGTTGACTCTTTTATGTAAAATAGAATGTTTTTGGGTGAGATGTTCGAATATGCATCAGAGTGAAGGAATCGATAAAAGGCGAAAAATTGGCTAAGTTCCAGGGCCGGAGAGGAAATATATAAATAATGATATCGAGAAATATCCCTGGGGGACAGTGCATAAGCTTGCCGCAACCGAAGCGGAATTCATAATCGAGGATTACTTGTCCTTAGGACAAAATATGCATTCGAGAGCTGGTGGAGGATATCCTTCATTGGATTATCAGTGTTTCTAATGGTCATTTCGATAAGACTAATTGACCATTCCAGGATTTATTTGTTAATTCTAATTGGCCGTATCGAAACACTTATTAGTAATTCCCTGGGAGATTAAAACAGAAGGTAGGATAATCTCTCGACATTTAGAGCAAACACATTGACAAATATTTCTAAAACATTTTAAGCTGAATTTAGATGTGTATTTAAATATTTACTGCTTAATCACACAACTGCTAAAATGCATTGTGTTGTTTATATACTCATAATACAATAAATATGTACACACACAATGTACAATGTAACAATGCACTTAAACTGTCTCTCTCGAGGGATTTTATTTTCAAAATGGTTTCGAACTGACCAAGACATCGCGTGTATATTAGTTTTTAGTTTACCCACCTAACGGAAAATAACCTCAACTCTATCTCCTAAAAAACTGCCCCGTTCACGTTTTTAAAGGTAGAATGATGCAGTCTTGTATCATCCGCTGATTCTGATGAATCATAAAAGCCTTCACCGGAAATCATGTAATGCTTAAAGCTTCCGGTCGCGAAAAACTGTAGGTGCTGAGATCTCCACAACAAACAAATGTGTTTTAGTGCTTTAACGTATTAGAGTCGGCGAGTTTTTTTTTGTTTGCTTATGTTGTGTTTTTTGTGTCATCGCTTAACATGTGTTAAATCCACAAACGTGCATAAAAAAATGCAAAACAACTTCATCATATCAACAACTGCAACAAATAAATAAATTCCAACAAAAGATGTCTTAATTCCAATGTAATCTACTACAAAACATCTATATAGTTTTTACAGTAGCAAAATATTATTTATGCAAGGTTGTGATGGATCTATCCACGACTATATTAACAGCTTGGGAACTCTTCTGTGAAAAAATAATTTAATTTAACCAACGTTCACCAACCAAGAAGGTGTTATTATGTAAATGAAGTATATTATATAAATTCTGCTTTTGCGAATTTGTGGGTTGGCACGTGGAGTTGGCAAGAGTTGCGAGTTAGTTTGTTAGAGGAAGATTGAAAGATAGTGGAATTATTAAGAGGTCTTGGAGTTGTCCAGGAAAATGGATCAAGGAGAATGGATCCGACGACATTGATCAATCCCGATAAAGATCTGCAAGATTCCAGTGTAGGATCCGTTGTATAAAAAGTACAGGTATCATGAGCCTTGTTAAATTAGAAGTTAGCTTATTAGTGTGCGACGTAGTTTATATTTGAGCGTATATAAGTTATCTTAAATTCAGTTGAGGGCCCGTTGTAGTATCCCCGTGTTGTAGAATCTCATCTTCGTGATCTACTATTTAATCGCCTATCTTAATTAGATTGTTATTGTGTCAGATTGATATTTTGGTAACAATAAATTAATTAGATTGAACTCATGTCTGTTGATCATTCAGTTTCTCGCACACACCTAGTCGGGTTTACAGGTAGACAGGGGGTTTCAGAGTCAAGCAGGAACCGACGGGTATTACAAGGTAAAATTATATTGCTACCAAAGGAAGTGCTAAGTGGCACGTAGAGCCTTAAAAATTCTAAGCGATTCTTTAACACATTTAAGTCAAATTTATTTATACAAACCAATTTATTTTTAGTAATTTAAAAATTATTTATTTATATAGAACAAGTTGCCAATTAATGGATCCATAATTATATAAACTCTCGCGATTTATTAATAATATTTATTTTCTAAATAAGTAAACGTTCTGTCTAAAGCATTTACAGCTATATCTAGTAAAGTTTCTGTAATATAATACTCGCAATTATTTAGGAGTTTAAGGTGATTTTTTATTTATACTTATTAAGATTCAAAGGTTCCCGGGGCGTGGACTGAGTCTATATTTAAAAAAAATATTACCAATTAAATTGCTGAAACACTTCCTCCTTCGAAATAAGACCCTTGAGAAACAGCACACATTTGCCATCGTTTGTAAAGTTCATCCAAACATTTCTGAAATCCATTTTTAGCCATGCCCTTTAATACAGCCTGCGAAGCACTTTTAACTTCATTTTCAGATTTAAATCGACAACCGTGCAACTGACGAACCAATTCAAAATATATCCTGAAGTTTCAGGAAGTGAAATCAGGGGAGTAAGAAAGATGTGGCAAAACAGTTTATTCATTTCCCCCCCTTCGTTGTTCAAAGCCTGCCTGTTCCTACATACTGCGGCAGAAAACTTTTGAATGTTTTCAGCGGTGTGTGAAGTCTGTGGACGTCCAGAGCGTTCGTCGTCTTTGACACTTTCCCTACCTTCTCTGAAACTTCGACGTTACTCAAAATTTTGCGTTCACGACAATGTATCACTGCTTTAAATATGCTTCAAGATTTCGTTAGTCTCCGTAGCACTCGTTTCCAACCAACACAAAATTTGATATAATTCTCTGTTCAAGAAGCGTAATTTCTTTCAACCGCCGACTACTAAATGCATCCACCTGCAGAATTTAACATTAAGAATTAGCCGTCCATCCGGTAAAGTTTTTAGTGACGCTGACTTCGGTGCCGTAGGGCCTGGGTTCGAATCCCGGAAATGGCATTTATATTTGTAAATGTATAGTGCCTTCGCGGCATGGGAGTACTCTAACTAGCGGTCGAGTCGCAAGTCCTCTCATGAGGTTGGTGAAAAAGGAAGAGAGGTGGGAGACCCCTGACCCCCCCTAAGCTGTTCTTCCTCTAAATTGGGGTGGAACCGTGCAAAATCTTACTGTCACCAACATGATGCTCAAAGCTAAGGCTAACGTCAGGTGTAAGAATCTAGCCCTTCACCGCGATGAATTTCGTGGACCTTTATCTGATGTTACTGTCGATCGGGTGGCATATGTAACAACACCAATACCTGCATAATACGACACCGGGGAAAGCCACCGACAACGTGATGTGGGACAAACATTTTTAGAGAAGCCACCCATTGAGGTGGAAGTTGTATTGTGAGTATTTAACTTCCTATTATGAAGGGGTTTATTCAGCCTATTATTATAATTTATTTTAATATAACCATCATTCCTCTTTATTCTGGCCTATATTTTTAAGTATTCCCTCCAGATGAATTTGTTTCGTTAACCACTTAACTGCCGATTGAAAGCTACGCAATTCACTCACCAGCGTCACCTTGTTTTGCATAGGCAAGAGCAGGGGTAGGCAACGCGGCGACCCCGATTGATTTTTAATGCTCCCTCGCTGGACTAATGTAACTGTATGATAGCCAGAGCGATTTACTTACTATTGATGCAAAACTTTCCCTTTTTGTTTTGTCTATGTGGCGCTCGCTTCTAATTTATTTCTTAGATCAGTGTAATCACTATTTTTATTAGGCAGAATAAAACTAGATTTCGAAGGGAGAGGTTGCAATGCCTCTCTTATTTTGAATAGTAATATTGATTTTTTTCACTCTTGTCAAACGGCGATATACAGCAAGTAGTCAGTTGAGTTTAGGATTGTGCATAGATTAGCAGTTTGCTAACCTTGAGCGTATCTAATAGCACGCACGTATTTTTTGTTAGTGTGTGATCGTATTTCTAATAGACCACGCGTAGACCGTGCATTTAAAACTATCAAGTAATCCGAAATAATTCTTTTCTTTTAAAACCCTTCATGGATAAATGTAAAAGAAAAAGAACATATTATTTTAACGATGAATGGGAACATCTATATTGTTTCGTTGATTACAAAGGGAAGTGTATTTGTTTGTTGTGTAATAATAGTGTTGCGATTCCCAAGAAAAGTAATATTACACGGCATTTTAAGACCGTTCATACCAATTTTGATAGTGACTATCCTATAAACTCTGAAATTAGGAGGAAAAAAAATATTTCTTTAAAATCTACAATAACTAACCAGCAATTTTTTTTTACTAAACCACTGCAACAACATAAAGCAGCAACGATCGCGTCATGTAAAATATCGAATTTGCTAGCTAAGAATAAAAAACCATTTACAGATGGAGAATTAGTGAAAGAAGCCATGTTAGAAGCTGCTGATTCACTTTTTGAAGAATTTAAAAATAAAAAGGAAATAGTTTCAGCTATAACCACGTTGCAATTATCAGCACGAACCGTTACTAGAAGAATTGAAGTAATTGCGGAGAATTTGGAGGCAGAATTAGCAAATGATATGGAAAATTGTATTTTCTTTTCGCTACAGATGGATGAATCGACAGACGTGACAAATATATCACAATTAGCAATTTGCGTGAAGATGGTATTTTCTGATTTTACAACAAAAGAAGAATTCCTTAAAGTTCTGCCATTAAAGGGAAGCACCAGAGGAGAAGTTATCTTTTCTACTTTTAAAAAGTATATAACAGATGTAAAATTACCTGTACAAAAGTTATCGTCAATTACAACAGACGGGGCACCAGCGATGACCAGTAAGAAAAAAGGATTTATTGCCTTATGTAGACAGGATTCCTTATTCCCGAAATTTTTTCTTATCATTGTCTCATACATCAGGAAATGTTATGTGCAAAAACAATCGGTTTTCAACACGTATTTACGATAGTAACAAAAATTATTAATTCCATAAGATCGGGAGCTATGCAACACAGATTGTTTAAATTACTTTTAGAAGATGAGGACGTTCAGTTCACAGATCTTTTATATACTGAAGTGAGGTGGCTGAGCAGAGGTAAATACTTGAGCGGTTTATCATGCTTTTGCCACAAATAAAGGAATTATTGCATCAAGAGGCGAATTTTATGAGCAATTAGAAAATAAGGATTGGCTAATCGACCTCGGATTTCTGACAGATATAACGGCAAAGTTGAATGAATTAAATTTTAAAAATACAAGGGAAAAATCAGCATATCGCTGACATGATTAGTGCAGTAAATGCATTCAAATGCAAGTTAGTGTTGTTGAAATCTCATCTATTGAAAAAATCATTATCACATTTCCCAAATATAAAATATACTGTTGAGAGTTTAAATTTGAATAATGAAAATTTTACTGCTACATCATATTTAGAAATTATAGATAAGCTAATAGAAGAGTTTTCTTCTAGATTTGAAGATTTTACAGCATTAGAACCCGTTCTAAGATTTTTCATAAATCCATTCAATGTTACTGAAGATGATGTCCTTGAAATAGTTTCAGTGCTTCATAATATCGAAGACCTAGAATTAGAAATAATGAACTTGCAAAGTGATATTATTTTAAAAGCGCATAGTAATGATAAAATGTTTTGGAACTTAGTCGATGAAAATAAGTATCCTATTTTAAGGAAATGTGCGCTAAAAATTTATTCATATTGTGCAACAACATACAATTGCGAGTCCTTGTTCTCAAATATGAAATATTTGAAATCAAAATACCGAACAAAGCTTAATGACTCACATTTAGATAATTGTTTAAGGACCGGGAACTCTAAATATATCCCCAATTATAAGAAATTAGCTGAAAATATGGACACCCAAGTTTCACACTGAATTATATGTATCATTATGTATGACACCAACAAAATAAAGTTATAAAAATCTGTTTTTTAATGCCTATTTATACCTGTTGATTATCTGTAAAATATGCGCCCTCGGTGATTTTCAAATTTAATACTGCGCCCTTAAGGACAAACAGGTTGCCGACTCCTGGGCAAGAGTATGCGGTGTATTGGAGGGAAAAGAAAACGTATAAATAAGAAATTCCTTTTCTGAAACAAGTAAATCCTTCGTAAACACATGTCAGGCTTATTATATTTCATTCCAAGGCCTTTGGAATAATTTTACTGATAGCAGCGAACAAAAGATCTCAATCCGGAAAGACGTATATATACTTCCTGGGTAGTTAAAGCACTGGCTAAGCGGGACGTATATATACGCCGGTTGCACTTTATGGGTCAATATGTTTTATTATACGTTAGAGATTGTTTAACTTTTATATAGTTTTTCTCCCTTAAAAATACAAAATTGTATCTTACCAGGGTGGTTGGATCTAATCAATTTACATCCCTATTATGAGTATAAATACATCATTTGTTAAAAAATATAACTTTTTAATAATTTATAATTAATAAATATAATTTTCTAACCAAATATTAGTTGCATTTTTACTTGCAAATCAACAGCTGTAAAACTACTTTTAACTAAATCATTAAATGTTAATATTTAATTGATAAACCTTGCACAAGAGCTACACAATAATCTTTTAAGTTTATTAATCACAGTTTGTAATGATGTTAACACCAAAATTCATACATTCCCTAAACGTGCAAAGAAATTGCTATGAATTATGTGCATAATAATGAGGTAACAAAAATAGAAAGCATAACTTAAGAGAAAGTAAACCGTGCATTGTGATTTGCATTAGATATCCAACTCTCTTTCGAAATACATAAGTTATACTTATCTGAAAGAGAAATAGTAATGAATTACTGCTCTTTTTCATTGCGTTGAAGAGATATTAAGTATTACAGCAAATGTGTTAAACTAAGTCTTGCATGGAGGTAGTTTCCAACTAACTTATATTTAATTAACGCTCCCATTTGTACTGGATATAATGGTATTGTACCTTCTCAATGAATACAAATGAATGCATACCAAGTAACTAAGAAGGAAAGTAATAGTAAAATGCGAATGGATATACAAGTCCACACACAATCACTTAACCTTTTAAAGTAGATCGTCTCCTTAAAACTTTAATAAAAAAAACAAGATATGAATGTCAACTTCTTTTGTCACGAATAATTTTATATATGAAGTTTATGGGGTCGCGTTTGGAGTAATATCCATGCCTATTCATCAATATTTAAAATCTTCAAAAGCATAATTATATTATATTTCTCTTAAAATTAATTGTTACTGGATTACAATAAAATTCAAGATTTTTTTTTATCAAAATGGAATTATTGTATTATACATGTATACATCATTTCAAAAGTTATTAAAAATAGAATTAAATTATTCAGAATTTCAAGACAACTGTCTTGATGCCATGTGTTCTTTCGGAATTGTGGATATAATTTATCGTTTGTTACTATAAAGTTCTCGGAAAGATATTTGGATTTTTTAGAAAACTCTCGCTATTATGCATTTATTTTTATTTTTCGTTTAATCAAATGAAATTCTCAACTTCATGTGGAAACTTACAGAAGATTAACTGTAAGGAAGTATACAAAGTATTTTTACACAACTTACAGGTATTATCAAATTAACGAAACAGGTAAAATTAATGAAAATTACTTAGTTTCAAAAGAAGACCAGAATATTACACAGTTCTTTTCCCGGTTCATTTTGTACTAACTGCGCATAAGTTCGAATGGTTTCTTTTTTCTTTCGATTGTACTGTGTGTCTATGTTTTTCACTAAGATATACTTTTATTTTTTGTTTGGGATACTATTTTGAGGACGGATCTCTTAATATTGAACCATGGTCAAGTGAAGAGAACGAGTTAACCTTTCTCTTGAGGCACTACACTCTCCTAACTTCCACAACACTCCAATGTGAGTAAATTAAGTCACGAAAGATACAACGTGCATCTGTACCTCTGCACAGCGGTTCTTCACAGGACTAATATCCACTGCTCGACAAAGTCGGCCATTTTTTTATATCCGTAACTCTATTATCTGGATAACAATGGAAGAAATAGGGGTGTATATCAGTGATTCTCAAACTTTCCATTGTGACCCAATATTCAATCATAAATTTCATCGCACCCACCTCCATACAATAACACTGTATTGGATTCAATAATACTATACTTAGACGCTAAAGCTTTAATACAACTTTAACCTCTTAAGTGTCATCGACGTATATAAACGTCTCACTCGACCAAAGCATTAATTGCTCCGGACGTTTATATACGTCTTTCCGAAGTACGATCTTCTCTGTATATTGCTATCCATAAAATCATTTCGAAGGCTTTGAAACGCAATAAAAGGACCTTGAAAGTGTTTGCGAAAGATATACTTATTTCAGGGAAAATTTTACTTATTTATTCCTTTTCATGCTCCACAATACCTCACACACGCTTGACTACATAGAAAACGGGGGCATTGGAGAGCGAATCACGTAACTTTTTACTGGCGGTTAAGGGATTAATTATAAACCGTATACATTGTCAAGAGAGATAAGTGTTAATTTTTGTAAACATTTCATATATGACAGACTCATGGGGTCGCTGGTAATTATTACACGTGTTCTTAACTTAGTATTGTTAAATTAATTATAAAATACATTATGTGCAATACTGACACATTTATAGATGCATTATATCAGTGCAAATGTGTATTTTATATTTTATTATGCCAGACTGTATTTTGTTTGTTTATTGTCAGTATATTAATAATTTTTTAAAAATAATCTTTTGTTTTTGACTTTTCGATATGCTTGCGCCCCCCTCGTAGAGTTATCACACATCCCCTAGGGGGCCACGCCACTGGTTTTCATATAAAATAGGGAGAAACAGAATGATGCTTTATATTTATATGTTGACATGCATCTCTAAATATATATATATGTGTGTGTGTATGTATAGATATATACACCTTTACATCTGTATTTTTGAATAATTTAGAGTATCTAATGTCATACACATCAACCAGCAATAATATATCGGCATTTCTGCAAGAATGGCTCTCATTACGTTTCTAGCAGTTGAGTCGGTCATCCTTGCATTTCAGATATTTGCCGATATAGATTAAAGGATGGACCCGTATTTGCGACAGCGATTAACCGTTATTTACAACCACTTACATCTGTCGAATTATTTGCATCTAATAATTTTCCCGTCGGATATTCAGACAAGTGATGCAGATTTTCATCGATGGAGAACTTAGCAATTATCTGCACTTCTATAAATTTTCATCGAGCCAATAATATGGCGTTGTCACATTAGGTGTTCGGGAAATAATAGTGCAAATCAAGATGGACTCAATATTGGCATGTTATCCATTTAAGTACCAGCCTTTAGTATAACCATTGTCCGGAAAATATATGATTTGTCTCCGGTAAATTGTATTACATTGGAAAAGACCTGTATAATAATTATCATTATATTTTTTGAGTTTTTTTTTAAACTTAATTTTACGGTAGAATATTTAATTTTAGATTGCAACAGCTAGCAAAAATAGCAGCAACAAGATTTAAAAATACAATTGCATTTAGGGTTAATTTTAGACTTCGCTTTTGTTGGGAAAAAACTTTTATAGAATTAAAGATTTTATTTCGACTACATACTCCCATTACTTTATTCATTGGTATTAGCTGAAAAACCATACAAATAACAAACTACTTTAAAAAACATTTTCCCGTAATTTTCTTATAATTCCTTCTAAATACAAATTAAAAGGGGGATAGTAGTATAAATTACATACATAAAATCATCCCACTCACTATGTACAATAGGGTGGATAGCGGTTTAATGGGGGGGGGGAATTATTATTAGGAACCCACAAGTATAGTCCAAAGCAATGTTCTACGACCGGGATGGGCACTAAATTGCTAGCGATCGACTGGTGGACCGCCAAGACATTTTAGTGTGACCACTCTACTAACACCTGAGACGCTTATACTAATAGAAACACATTTATAGAACATCGAAGCCAGTTAGACTGGAGAATCGGCTTTTTACAATAGATGTGACTGTGTTTACTTAAGCAAGTTATTCGATAAATGTGTAGACAAAGTATGTACCTTCATTGGAAGAGCACCATGACTTGTAACACGTTCATTGCCGCTGTAGGGAAAAAAGCGATCACTACGATGCCAACCATATAAATGAATTTTTCCCTCTGTAGGGTAGAAAAATGTTCATGATCAAATCTTCCCGCGATTGCACGGGATTTTCTACTGAGACTCCATATATCGCGCTTTCACGGAATTGGGTTCTAGTCTTGATGTCATGTTCCGTGATGACGTGGGACTCAGCAGCGAACAAAATAAGTTCATATGTCGGTTCCAGATTCATCGGTTCACGTCTGTTCGCTGTTTGCTGCATTGAATACGCCCACGGTCTAGCAGGCACTCACAGTTGTTCAAGCATTTGAATTGACAATTTTGTGTTTTTGTAGAAATAATAGTAATTTGTCAAATTTTAAAAGAGGGGTACAATGTTGAAGACAAGTGTTTTAAACAAGATATCAATCATTGGCATCGCCAAGTAATTTTAGCGCGTTCTTCACATGTTGTATTTTACAATAGGAAAATTCGGGAAAACTATGGGAAAATTTAAATATGATTCGGCTCATCTAGGGCACAAATGCGACCAAATGCCGAAAACCCGAGGTCAATGGGTTGCTTATTGGCTGAGAAAAAGGTACGACAAAATATGGAACGAAGACGAAATTTGCGTCCTAATAGCGCTTTTGTTCCACTACGTGAAAAACGCGCTAAAAAGGAGAAAACATACAATTTTAATACAGAATCGCCACTGGGCCATCTATAATAATAAGATAATAGGATTTTAACCCCTCCCCCTCAGAAAGTCCAATGCATCCCTAAATGTGATCCGGGAATGAGTAGGGAATTGTACAATGTACATGGACAACATTTCATAACCCAGCTCTCTATATCCACATTGTCGAATCAATCCGATTCAAGCTATTTTTCGGTAGCCCTATTTATCGAGCGTTGCGATTTTAAAAGTTTTTTTAATGTAATACTAAAGAAGCTGTAAAATATACCTGAAGTTTTTTTTTCTTGTTGCTAGTTAGAACCTATTCTCTCACATCGCAATAAAGTACTAAAAAGCATTTATAAAAAAAAATAATTTAACTTTTTACCATAAAAAAACTCGAATAAATAAACTTCATTCCCCCTGTGGCAATACCTAATATAAAAATAAAATTATCAATTTTTTCCCTTTCATCAATATACTATAGAACCTATTTTCCTCACAGTTAGGTTTTGGAAAAAGGAAAAAAGAAAGTTCAATCCTCTGAATGTACAATACTTCCCCACTTACGTAAATATCTGATTTCGAGTATAAAAATCACAAATAGAACCACAAGCATTTACCTTTTGTGCTAAGTATGTAATTATTAATTTCATTAAAATTTTACCGTTCTATACTTAAACACAGTGCACTACTTTACATTTGTTTACTTGATTACAAAGTAGTTCATACTAGAAGGCGTTTAAGAATCCTTAATTAAATATGCGTTATTAAGGACAAATAATTTCTTCTTACTAAGTACTATTGTCTCGTTTTACGAAGCTTTAAAACCACAAGGAGTCAGTGCACCAAGTTCGGTGCAAATATCATATGAAATATACATCATAAAAAATTAATTTTCACTGTATTATTAGAAAATTCATCGGTATTTAAATAACATAATCACGATACACATGTCACAATATCATTAGAAATTTATCGGGGGTAAATATCTAAATAATAAAATACTGAACTAAAGTTCGGTGCGCGAATGAGTCCTTGTTTGAGGTTCGGAAGCCTCCTACGAGTAGTTTGAAAAGTTCCTCGTGAATGATTAAAAAAAATCCTTCTTATCATTACCTAGTAGACTAGACCCTGTTTTTAAATTCCTTTGAGATGTCAAAATTACCGATCCAGCATTAATATTACATATTTCTTCCTTACAGTGTTGAAAGACCAATAAGACATCGTCAGTGTGAATGAGTTTTTTATAATTAAAATCATTTCAAATACCAATAATTTGTAATTATTTAAGGTGATATCTAATTTGACCAGATTTTAGAACTAATAGTAACCATATTTTTTAATCAAATTAAACCAAAAGAACTATTTACATTTTATTTAATGAACCAAACATTTCAAGGCTACAATGTACATCTAAAATTTCACCTCTGATCCTTAGAAAGAAACTATTTGTTTCCTAAATCGAATTGATGCTAAGAGCACGAAAGAGCACAGTTTTATTCGATTTTAGTTTTATTTTCTCTTCTTTCCCTACTTCACTATCGGAAAATTTGAAAATGGAATTCTAAACTTATTTATATAGGCAGAGAATACAAAGTAGAATGCCCCACCAGAAATCGTTGAGCTGGTATAAGTAAAAAAAATATTCTAAAAGAATAACAAAACATAAAACGGAATGAGGAATGATTGGAAAAATTTATTCCTAAAGAGGAACTCGATTTGTTCAAAAGCATTCTCTATTTTTTTTTAAATCTCCCTCCCACCCCCATCAAAGAAAGGAACACTCTAGAATAAAAGCATTCGAATGAGATGCGAGCTCGGTCCTTGCATCAGATTTCCGTCTAGTCCGGGATGCTGTCAGGCGTGAAAAGTCAGGCAAAGCGGATTGTGCCGGATGCGTTCGGGAAAAGAAGGAAGAGTTAAGTCAAGAAAAATCATCCGGGATTCGGGAGCTTTATTCTGTAGGTCACGTGCCCCGGAAAAAGTGGGACTTGGGAAAGGGACTCTCAACTGGAGTTTTGATGCACGTCGGAGTCTGTTTGGGCAGATTTGATTAAATCTCGAGACGCTTTTTTTATTATTATTTTTTGAAGCATCTGGTCGGTTGAGAGATAACATTTTGCTTATAGAGCTCTAGAACCTTTATAGTATTTTGAAGTTTAGTGAAAAGTTTTCTTTTGGCCTCTTTCTATGTATAGATCGGAAAGTGCATTAAAAATATATACTCTATTCATTTTTAAAAGATATTTATTTTATTTAAGCTTAAGCCAGTGCTTCTCAGAATTTCCGTATTTGGGACCCGAGTTTCAATTATATTTTTCATTGCGCCATTCTCCGTACGATAATGACATATATTGAATGTAATAATAATGTACTTTGACGTGCTAAAGCTACGATACGAATTTAATCGTACAAAATGTCCAGTTAATTATTAAATGTTGTATATAATTTTGTACATGGAAAGCCAATTGGAGTCACTAGTAATTATTAAATTTGTTTTTAATTTATTATTGATAAATTAATTATGAAATACATTTAGCATTACTGATGCATTAATAAGTAAAATATATCAATGTAAACGTGTATTTTATTTTTATTATGTCAGAATGTATTTTGTTATGCTTTTTTTTGTAAGTAAATAAGTATTTTAAATCTTTTATTTTCGACTTTTCGATATGCTCGAATCCTCCCCACATAGAGTTATCACCCCTTCCAGGGGGCATGCCCCACAGTTTGAGAAACGCTAGCTTAGTCAAATAAATAGATCCTATGTTAGGAAATTAAGAATACTAGGATACTTGATCGTTAGGTTTAAAATCATTGTTAACTATACTGAAAAATCTAGGAATATGTTTTATCCTTTAAATTTAACTTCTTTAAAAATTTGAATACGTAGAATTTTATTATGTTTTGGTGGTTAACCTTTAAGTGCCTCTGGCGTATATATCCGTCCTTTCTGAAATATGATTATTTTCTTTGCTTTGCTATCAGTAAAACTATTCCAAAGGCTTTTGAATGCAACAAAATTACTTTGACAGTGTTGTTTTGCTAGGATATTACTTTTTTCAGAGAAAAATTTGCTTTTTTGTGTATTTTCTTTTCCCGCAATGCACTGCATAAGTGCGTCTATGGGAAAAGCAAAGACACTGGGAAAGCAAAGCACGTAACTTTTAAATCGAAAGTTAAAGGGTCAATAACCTTTCAAATGCACGAGAGTTCTACAAGAAAACTAGTAGGTTCTTTTGGAATGTGTCGTGGCTGCAGAAACACAGTGGTCAATATCATGGATTTATGGCTGGTGTGACATGAGTTCGTAACCTAATGTCAAGGAAGATCCGCCGTGTAGAGGCGCTGATGCCCGTTAAATCAGTCGGGGCTCATCCTTCCACTGTCGTAGTGTGGAAGTTACGAAGATGGGGTGCCAGAGTTGTGCTGAGGTCCTAGTCACCAGACCATGGTTTAAAATTACGAGGTCCGTCACCAATCGAACTCGTGTTGCTTTATAAGGCGACTTACGTTCGCTTTGAACAGAATGAAATTTATCCTGGCATTCTCACATAAATATAATATATTTTTCTTTTATAATAGGTAATAATTTATACACCCTGGTATAGATCCACAATAGCAAAGATTAAATAAAAGGCAATTACTGAACACTGCAACTCAGGTTTCGTATAAGGCAAATTAAAAGCACAATCACTGTCTAATGTTTGACCAAATATTGCTTCCCCACATTTTTCTTTTATAATGTTGGAAAAGAAGTACATAATAAACAATAGGTTTCTGTATTTTGACAGAAATGCGTTTATTTTTTTATTTATTTATTTATTTTGTTCTTCAGATTTATAGACATTTGATATCTAAATTTTTCGCCGAATGTGTTCACATTCACTAGCATTGATAAAAAAATAAAAATAAGTCTTCTCCCTTGTCCCACAAACGATTTTCGCAGCCACAATACCCTTTCGGCAGAGAGACAAACTTTCCGTAACAATATTAATTAGGAATATTTGCAGATCGGTGATTGTTTCTCTGATCCCCCTTAGCTCAGTTTTCCTTAGGGAAAAATAAAAATAACTATAAATACTTACAACAGAGAGTTACCAAGCTATAAACAGAATATTTGACAATTAGTCTAGGAGAATTTTCGAATATTTAAAATAGGTATTCTATACAATCAAGCTAACTAAATAAAATGCCAATTAAATGCATCCCTAAAAAATGAATAATACCAATATAAATGCATCCCTAAAAAATGAAAAAAGAACTTTGATATTTTTCTCTTATATACATAGATTTGATTCCTTCTTCAAATTTTTAAACATACATTGTTTGAATAGTTATGATTGTTTGAGCATTTCCTGATATATTTTCAAGTCTTCGTTTTATACAAAGCAACTGAAATTTCCATGTTCGAATTCAACATTTTGAGAGTTTTTTTAATCAGAAAATTTTTTTTGAGTTTGTAAAAAAATATTAAGAGTAATATTTTCCTCGGAGTCTAAATTTTAACCCTTAAATTCCATGGGCGTGTATATACGTCCTGCTGAGCTGATGAATTTAGTGTCCCGGACGTGTATACTCGTTCTTCCAAGGGAAGACTTTTTGTATTGTTCTAGTCTGTTTAAATCTAGTAGCTTTGGAATACACTAAAATGACTTTGATAATATTTCTACAGAATTTACATACTTCGGAGAAAAGGTGGAGGGAAAATTTGAAAGGGGGTATATTTCAAGAACGAGGAAATTCATAGCTAAGCAGTTTTTCTTCTTTTTTTCGTTTGATTGGGCTCTTTTCTATTATTTATTTGCTCTCATTTTCGCTTACCTTGTGTAATAGGAGCATTTTAATTTTTTTGCGTGAATGAATCTGGCAACTAGGTATCTTTGTACGCTATCATTGAACTGAATGGGATGCTGGTTTATGTGTTCACCAGCTTTAAGAATTTATCACACAATAGATAATTAATATTTTTTTTATGCTGTGATTCTAGACATTAAATTTTGTATTTTCATTTTATTATTTTATCTTTTTTTTTAAGTGAAAGTAAACAATTTTTAGATTGAAAAACACGCTTCTTCTTTTCCCTCAATAAACCACGAAACTACGTTCGCCTGTGGGAAAAACTATCTCTGGGAGTGAATTTCGAAGCTTTTCATCGGCACTTGAGGTATACATGATTTTCAAAACTGAATTCAGCTTTTCATTTTATTCAAATGGGTCATTTATTCCGTAAAAAAAATCAAATAAATTTTATATTGTTTCTGTATAAAACTATATCTATTTTTTTATATAGGCGAAAAGCAATTCACTCTCTTACTTACACACTCACTGCTCACGAGATATCCGTAATTGTTAGACTTAAATCTTGAAGTTAGTCAGGGATGTTTCTAATGTTGAATAGATCGTTAAGGGGATGCTAACATCGGGTTTTACGGGAAAAGGCTTCCTGAGGAAAGCTTACAAAAATTCCAGTTTTTGAGCTTTTAGACTTACGCACTTGAAATTTAGCAAGCTTGTTTATTTTATTGAACAGAGATATATTAAGAATCAGTTTTGTGGAAATGAACTCCCAAGGAGAGGGCGGGGGGGGTTACTGTGAAGTTATTCATAAAAGAAGTCCCTTTTTGAAATATTAGAGAGAGAGAGAAAAACAGAAAATATTAACGTCACATTGATCAGCTACACGAGGGCTTTTAGCAACGGAACTCATAATTTTGAACCATGGTCAAGCGACGAGGACGACACCTGAGCTCTGGCACTCCTATCTCCTAACTACCACACCAATGGGAGGACTTCTGAGGTCTCTACATGCATCGCTCCCTTACACGGCGGGTCTTCATTGGTACTGGGGCTTGAATTCATGACACGCCAGCCACGAGTCCAATACCTTGACCACTTGGCTATTGCAGCCCTTTTTGAATTATTAGACATACAGATTTTAAATTAATCAAACACGTTTCTTTTACTGAAAAAAGTTCAGCTAAGAGAAATTTTTGATTAAATAGACTTCTAAAAGTGCAAAATATAAATATACTTCCTTTTTCGAAATTCACACAAATTCTGTCCTTTTTTAAATTAAGAGGGAAGTGCAGAAGAACAACTTTGGATACAAATGAAAATTTTAAAGTTAGGATTTAGATGTCAATAACTAAATCAAACAATATAATTAAAACATCATGAAACGCCCAATGAATCGTGTGTGTAACAGCTAATTTTCTACAAACATATAATTCTCTTAAATTCCAAAATTCGTTCATACATAAATTCTCTATTATCTCCCCTAATTTTTTAAAATTCTATAAACGACACTCCATACAACAACCAAACAAGGCACTCCTCCCACGTTAATTCCCATTTAAAATTTAAATCATTGCAACAATTAAGACTTTATAATTACTTGTTTCTGTGGGAGAAACGAAAAAGGAAAGAAACACTTAACACTACAATACTAATAAGCGGGGAACATTCCCATTCATTAGAATTTCTAGAAATATGCTTCAGAATCTAAAGAAAACTAAATGGGCTTGAATTACTGAACAAAAGACTACAATTACTCGCTCTTCCGGCCCTGTTTATATATCTTGTTTCCTTTTCGCTTTCACAGTTCCGGAAGTCTCGTTAATGACAGGAGCGGGCAACACGCTCTACCGAGTATTTAGTATTCACGAAACATTTGCCACAGGCAATTTTGCCTCCGAGCGACTTGATGAACACAAGACTTTCTTCATTTGCCAGCGTATTAGTGCTACACAAAGACATGTAGAGACTTATGGGTAACTGAGCATTAAAAAGAAATGGATAAATGGGATTTTTTGTTCTTATTATTCTTTATAATTCTCTGTCACTTCTTTAAAAACGGAATACTTATTCATTTAGGAGTTGTTCGTGTTATTTATCTCTTTAACCCAGCGTTTCTCAAACTGTGGGACTCTCCCCACTACGGGGAGTGAAAACCCCAGGAGGGGCTATGAGTATATCGAAAAGTCGCAAATAAAAGATTTAAGGGGACATAGTACGATTCAATAGACAAAAATTGGTAGAAAAATCAAATCTAATTTTTTTAACCCAAGTTATTTTTTATATGCTTTTCTCTAACCTCAAAAATTTTGAAAGCACTGAAATTAAAAAACGCAGAATTATGACAACTTTTAAGCTCGTTTTTATTCACATCCCTATGGCACAAATCAAAACTTTATATAAACTTACTTATCTCGCAGAAAGATAAAATAATTGGTTTGTCTTCATTTAAAATGCTAATTCTTTTTTTCTATTGTGCCTAATGCTTTGATTTTTTTTAACATACTGCTAATAGAACATGCAACAAAAGTTGGTATGCATTTTTGAATCAAAGCAATACTTATTTTTAGCGCGTTTTTCACGTAGTGGAACAAAAGCGCTATAAGGACGCAAATTTGGTCTTCGTCTTTGTTCCATATTTTGACGTATTTTTTTCTCAGTCAATAAGCAACCAATTGACCTCGGGTTTTCGGCATTGGGTCGCATTTGTGCCGTAGATGAGCCAAATCATATTTAAATTTTCCTATAGTTTTCCCGAACTTTCCTACAAATTTTCCTGAATTTCGCTTGTTTTGCTTTTTTATAGTGCTGATATAGATTTGTGTCATTATTTCTTTTCAGTTCAATAGTAGTACAGTAATACGTTCTGTTAGTAAAAAGTCCATTGGTTGCATTATTGTAAAATACAACATGTGAAAAACGCACTAAAATTACTTGGCCATGCCAATGATTGATATCTTGTTTAAAAATAATTGAACTCAGAATTTATACATTTTTTAAAGAATTAAGTTGTTTCCTTAAAAAATTAAAGATTTTATAAAATTTTGAGTACAAAATCTGTTTTACATAGTATACAGACATAAGAGGCAACCAAAAAAATTTTGAAAATCCATAAATTTTAAAAAAATTTGCATTAATCGTACTATGTCCCCTTAAAATGTTACAAATTTACTGAAGGAAGCAAAACAAAATACATTTTAACATAATAAAAAAAAATAAACTATACATTTACACTGATATAGTTCACTCATAATTGTATCAGTACTTCACAATATGTTTGATAACTAATTTTTCAATACTAAGTTAAAAACAAGTTTAATAATTACTGGTGACTCCACCATGGGCTTGTCAATACAAATTTATGTATAAAATTTTATAGTTATCTTGATAGTTTGTACGGTTTATGATCAAAATCGTATTGCCATCGTAAAGGCACATTATTATTGCATTCGATGCATCGTTATTGAATGAAGAGGAGCACGATGAAAATTATGACTGAAAATTAGGTCACAAATATTGAAAGTTTGATGAGTACTGTTTTCACCCAACTGCCACTGGCGTATATATCCGTCTCGATCAACTTGTGCGTTCAGGTACGTGAACGTATATATCCGTCCTTTCAAAGTACTATTCCTTGCGTTGTGCTGCTCTGTTTAAAACTAGTTCGACGGCTTTTGAATACAGTGGTATGACATTTGATAGTGTTTGCAAATAATTTACTTGTTTCCTAGAAAAATTTGCATACCTGTCCTCTTCCCCCCCATTACACTGCATACGCACACCTATGTGAAAAGCGGTGGCACTGGGAGGGAATTGCGTAGCTTTTCATCCGCAGTTAAAGGGTTAACTTAGGGAAAAATCCATTTAAAAATAAACGCAAATGAAACACGAAACAAAAGAGTATGAAAAAATAAAAATATTCTAAGCACAACAACTTGCTCTAACAACAAATATACGCATTTAACAAATTTAGTACCAAGGAGTGTAATATTTAAATGGGAACAGAAAAATACCAAATACGTCTAATTTATTACATAGAGTTTAAAATTTCTGAAATAGATTATCTTTCTGCTAACTTTTTTTTTGAAAATTCCAAAAGACAAATATATGATGGAGTGACAAAGCTCTATTTTTTCATGAAAGTCTAGGGAAATCCAATCATTAAACATTAAAATTTTTAAAAAAAACACAATTAAAACACAAACTAAAAAAGTTAATAGGCAAAACTAGTAAATTGATCAGTTAGCTGAAATATTTTAAGATACAGATGAAAAAAAAATATTAATTGTTATCCCTATTAAGCATAAAAACAAAAACAATTTATTCCTATTTAAATAATTTATATAATTATTTTATAGAAAATAAGCTTCCGGAATCGATATTTAAATTTAACTGAAATAAATAATATTATTGATATATTTATTAAGCAATACGATTCAGATAAATTCTGAAACGAAAACTTAAACTCTCAAAGTTGTATGATACCGTTATTTATTATTTTGATGTTTAAAATAAGAAAAAGAGAATGAAAAGAGATTTGGAAAGTTTTCTCGCAATGTTATATGTCGTCAATATACCAAAATTTACAAATGTTGAATACGAAGCACTTTTTATTATTTGCTGATGAAATATAGATACATATTGTGTTTCAAAACATTGCAATTATCTTACTAAAATGCCAGGTTCCCCTATTATAGAAAATATGTTCCACAACCGAGATACTCTATTTTAGGATACAATTGCAGTTGGTATGAATTTTTATAGAATTAAATATAATTGAATGCATCTGTGAAAAAATATTATTTAAAAATAAATAAAGGCACTCCAAAACCCATTCATGCAAATAACGTTCATCAATTCTATATTTAAAATATTTTGATCGTAAAATAATACGAATTAACTCTTTTAACTAGCAACTTCAATTTTATAATAATACCATTATCAATCAAATTAATATCACAATCAAATTATGTTTACATTTATTAGTTACAAATACCTAAATTTGTAATGTTTTATTTTAGACAAAATAAAATCCAATAAATTTTTAGTACAGGTAAAATATGTATTTGGAAAAAATGCCACAAAATTAATTAATTTTTTTTAATGTGCTCAAAAAAATAGTACCGCATATTTTCATGTAACATAAAAATAAACATCTGGCATATTTCAATAATTATTTCAAAGTAGTTCAATGAGTTTTTAAGCACGCAAAACCACTATTAATGTATGGTAATTAATATTTATGAAGATAATTATAACAGAACAAAAGTAATCATTAGCTAATTCTACAATTCTAATGTAAATATGTAACAAGCAAACCCACAGAGACCGCATGTTGTGTTATAAATTAATACTTGGGATTACAAAAGTATGGCTTAATTTAAACAAAAGAACAAGAATACAATGAAAATATATGCAAAAGAAAACTGAAACGTCATATTGATTTCTTCAATGATTCATTGTTATATAAATGCAAAGAAACCTCTGTGTAAATTTGTGACAATGGAAGTTATTCCCATTACAGTACATCCTGAATATTAAATCAATGGATTCAACATTTTTACATTTGAATTTAAAGCTTCATATAATGAATCTAGGAATTGTGATTCAAGCTAATTAAAATGTCTTACAATGTAGATGGCTTTTGGTAAAAAGAAGAAAATTGAAAATTCTACCTCGTACTAAAAAAGCATTACTTAAATATGGAGGCTAACTCTTTGATTGCCAGTTAAAAATTACTTGATTTTTACCCAGTGTCATCGTTTTTCACATAGGCTTACGTTCGCGGTCTTTTGGAAGGGAAATAGTAGGCATAAATAAAAGCAAATTTTTCTCTGAAATAAGTAAATCCTTCGTAAACACTGTTAAGATCATTTTATTGCATTCTAAAGCTTTTGGAATAGCTATTCTGATAGTAGCGCAAAGAAAAGGGTAGTATTTTAGAAAAACGTATATATACGCCATAGCATTTAACGCAAAGGTTGAGTGAGACATATATATACGCCAGTAGTCGTTTCTTTTGTATTGAATAAAAAATTGATATAATATACACAATTTCTTGTGTATATAATATCAATATTCGTCAGATGTATTGTCATATTTATTTCTCTTTTTGTGTAATTTGTTCATCATGCTGCTGCAATAACAAATTATTTCTTTTTAGTTTCGTTTAATGAGTCTATTTTTTAAAAAATCATTAATTAAGAATTTATTTTATAAAATGCATGTTTCGAAATGAACTGGAGTTCGTATTAAATTGGTGAGGATCAAAATCAAAAGACACTTTAAAACTTTTGAATCTGATATCTTTGTATATTAATATCTTAATAGCCAGAGCTTTAGGAAAGTGGAATAAATATTGAACTTTAACTGATGATCATAAAGATTCATTTAACTTATACTGAAGTCTTGAGTCACATCCAAGTGTTTTCTAACCAACATCCCCCCCCCTTTCAAATAGGGCTGAAGATTGGCAATTACCATTGCACACCTGGTATATTCCCTTGGAGCTGGTATCGCTTCTAAATGTTGCACCACATAGGTGGATACTAAATGCTACAATGTACTTTGACGCCCAGTTTCCTCCCTAGAGGGAGACACTTGAGTCTGATGATGCAAAAAAGAAATTTATGGTTGCCGAGAGCATTTAAGCTAAACAGGCATTCTAAGGATCTTAAACTTGCCGCATAATAGAACGAAATGAACGTTGTCAATCTTCTGCACCTTGAAAATCCATTGACTTGGACTAGGGTCGTACCCATAAACTTAGGGGCACAAAGTCAGCGCCTAACCAGCTACGCCCCCTAGTCGGCTTTCTAACCAACATAAATCCAAGAGTTTTAATAAAATATTCGAAGATTCTCCTTATAATTACAACCTCGACAACCTCTTCGATTCAACTTCAGATAACTTCTAATAGCAAACCTAATTTGTCTTTATTACGGTTCTTTCGCATGGCTAGGTTCTGAAATCAATCAAACAATCGATAAATTAGATTCCCTAGAGGTTAGAGTTGAAAACGCGTTGAGAACCTAATGCATTTTTTTCAAATAAATTACAGTATACATGGTTGAAACTAAAAATATGCATTTCTAATATTTCATGGGAAATAATGGTTTATAAACTAAAGGGATTCAGACAGTTCCATTTTAAATTTTCTTCAGATTTCATGAGTTACTTAAGAACTTGGGCATATCTTCTTTTCTTTTTCCATCAATTTTCTATTCTGTATTATTTTAGTCTCTCATATCATACGAATTGGGACTTGAAGCCCTTCTATATAGTGGATTTATTAGTAGAGCCAGGTATCGAACCCATGACTCGACACCACATCCTTGAAAGATAAACCCAAAAAATGCAAGAAGCAAACGAAGTAAGAGTTTTAAGAGCTTTATTTAAAATGAGTTGCTTTGATTAATTATTAACCATTAAATTTATAACATGTTATTATAAAGTTTGATGTTCTTTTTTAAAGTTTTGAAACAAAATTCGTTCTGTCATTCCCATAATTCCTATGACTGAGATAACATGATCAGAGTACAGATTCTCAAACAAGGATTGGAAACATGCTTTATCTAAACTTGACCAATTAATAAAAATACAGACATAAAAAAGAAGTTTATATTAAATATGAATTATATTTTAAAAAATAGAATCCATTTCGTAAATACACTAATTTAAATATTGAGGATGACATATAAAAAATTAAACTTACTACAAAACCATTAATAAAAAGTATGGTGTTAAATGTTTAGTGAATTTTTCAAATTGACTGGAACACAAAATAAAATATAAAAACGAATATATGTCTTTATACTTGTTTATTCTAACTTATACAATTCAATACACGGTAAAAGCATTTCTTAAAAATATTAAAATGAGTCAATTATTTTAAGATCTCTCTCTTTCAGGCATGCGAACACATATTTATATATTTCATAAAAGTAAACATATCTCGCACAAGAAGTGGGTCAAATCACGGCTGTTTTATTTGGGGGGTAAGGGGGTAGTCGAAACAATAACGCAAAAATACTCCTCATCGAAAAATTTTGCATAAAGGATATCTTACTTTAAAAGAAGGTTTAAGCTTTAAAAAAAACTGTTTGTACACGTTTCAATCTCCTCTTTCTTATCTTCTACCCAGATAGAAAGAGCATAAAGTGAAATAAATAGAAAGAAGGAGCGATCGGAACAACGAAGAGTCTGTAAGAAGTGAAAAGATTTTTCCCTCTTTTTTCCCTCCTCAGAAAGAACAAAAAAGCTGGAGAATTCCTAAGCAATAGTTAGCTCGGGAAGACCAAACGACGAAGAGAAAAAAAATAATAAAATAAAATAAAATGGAAGACGGTTTTAAGAAAAAAAAATGGCAAGAAAGAAAAGAAAAAAATGGCTGTTTTTCTTTTGCCTCCAAGCCTTACATAAAGTGTTGAGGAAAAATATATAAACATTTCGTCGGCAAACACAACCAAAGATTTCTTTTCAAAAGATATTGATATCTTGCTTCAACTCATGCGAATGTCATAGTTTTATCGGATAGTATAGACACCAAGAAGTCATCTATATGTACCGATGTCAAAAAAAAAAAGAATGCTCCATCGAAACAAACAAAAAAGAATTGGAATGAAAACATAAAAAAGGCGCGAACTACAGGTGACAGTAAAGAAACAACAACTCTGAAGGCTTTTGAAATTTTAGATTTCCTTCTAAACCCCAGTGGGTACGTCATCTCATGAATTTAGTATTTTTTTGTTCATCTGTTGGCCGTTACATTTCTTTGATCGAGTCAAGCCTGCAGCGAACCTAATGAAAGTATACGCCTACGACAGCTAAAACTAGTCACGAAAACTTTTTCCCAGGACAGAAAAAAAGGAAGAAAAAATTAATAAAATAGTGAACTTTTTTTCTTTTCTCTGGCTTCTGCCGTCTTTCTCTTTCTTTTCCTTCCTCAAAATTGTGATATGAGTTACAATTCCCTTTTTTTCCCTTCTTCCAGCCCCCGAAGTCCGGCGAAATGAAAAGAACGAAAGAAACAACAAGCCATTTAGAAACGAAAAGCAATACGTCCAAAGTTTAGCAAAATTTCAAGTCGCTTGTCAGTTGCAGTTGATCTTTGGAACAAAAAAAGAAAACATTCTCCCACTTTTTCTTTTGTTAAGAAAAAAAAGGTGGGTCTTTTTTATTTTTAATGTTGTTCTCTTCTTGGAAAGGGGAGGGGATTTTTCTTTACCAATGGATTTCTTTTCAAAGTTAATAAACAGAAGGATAGTGAAAATAAATTACGAATGGGATGTCTTACAGGCATCAAAAGGAGTATAATAATTGTGCGAAACAAGCTGATTTTAAAATAAATAATTTATCATTTTTGAACTACCACTCACTTTCTTTACTTTAAAATGTTGTAAAATTTTAACAACAAAATAGCTTCATAAAATTTATAGAAACTAATAGTTTTATTAAATTAAGATTTACGTTTAAATCTGTAGCAGTTAGCTTATAATTGTTGAAACGTTATGGTAACTAAAATACCAAAATCCCTATATAATTATTTTTGTATCTACACGCTTTTCGCTTTCATTTCGTGTAAGAATTTATTTTATATCATGAAATATGAATCTTTAATGAAACTTTCTGAAATTCCATAACTCGGCTTATAAATACGTTTGGAGGTAACATTAACCTTTTATCTTCTAGTTTCGTACATAATGCTTTTCTCTGATGCAGTAGAAAGACAGAAGAAGGAAATTTAAATTTATTTCAGGAATTGAAAATATTAAAGCATATCAGTTTATAGTGGAAGATGTTGATTAAATTTCAGATACATTAAGTTTGTAACTATAGAATTAATATTTAACTTTCATAACGGAATAAAACAACTAGCGAATGACAACACGTTTCGTTATTTTCAATCAAGGACAATACTTGAGCTGAAAATAATTTTATATTAAAAAAAAACACTACAGTGCTTAAAGTTTTTAAACAGTAGTTCTTTCTGACGTGTAATAAGTTTCATTATATTGATCTATCATCTTCAGTGCAAATCCACGATCTCTTTCCACATTAGGCTACTAAAGTTTATAAGTCTATAATAGGAGGAGGATGAAAAATTCGTAGTATTTTATGTATACAAAAATGAAACTGGAAAATCAGGTTTTGGGGCACTTTTGTAAGACATTCAAAATCGAGTTCATGAAATTTTCCAACCCCCAAAAGCCTGAAATCTTCGACAAGCTACGAATGTACGATGAAGTGTAAATGAATCAAATCAGATTGTGACGGATCTATACGGTTCCTTCCACTAACCCCTTGGGGATTCCTTTTGAGCTATTATTTGTTCAACCAACTTTCTCCGATTAAAGAAAGTGTGATTATGCAAATTAAGTTTAATATATATATTCTGTATTCGTGAGTTTTAGAGTTAATGAAGTGAGAATTGAAAGTTAGTGAAGTGAGGATAGCTTGGATGTGAAGTGAATAGGTGAGAAGCTAGCAATCCGGCAGTAGTACTTATACATAAACAGTGTGCGACGCGAGAAGTCGGAAATTCGGAAAGTGCTTAGTTCCAGTGTTGGAGAAGTGTTTAAGGCCACGTCTAAAAGATTAAAGGATTGCTAGAGCTCAGGTACTGTTATTTTATTTCAAGTAGAAATTAGAGAGTTACTGTATTAGCCCACTTCTAAATTAAAACAAGTTTTGTACAACTTATCGTAAGGATAGATTTGCATGATTGTATATATTATCCCCACGCTGTCTTGTCTCACCTTCGTCCTCTAATTGATCAAATTTATCTTAATTAGAGTGTTATTTGTCTATGTGTTGCATATAGAGATAAATAAATTGAGTTCATCATGTCGTTTGATCATTTAGTTCCTCCCACACATCTAGCCGGGTCACAGGGAATAAAGAAATGTAAATTCCTTACAATAGTTTCGCTGCTGACCAAAATATCAGGGAAAAAACGAACAACGATTTGCTTTAAATTATGTGTAAATATTAGCGATTTCCAAGTTCCAGAAAATATAAACCGGAAGGTGCCTCATAAATTTTCAAATTTCAATCCAGAGAGGATATGCTACAGAATACGATAGACTAGTCAGGGATGTTACGGCATAAACTATTGGTTCTTAAAATGTGGTCCGTAAACACTTAGGGGTTCACAAAGCCTCTTCAGGGGTTCGCGGAGTCTCATTGAGGGCTTATGGAGAACTCTCACGGTGTTCATTGAGATTTCACTCTTTTACAGACTCTGAAAAGTCTGGTGGAACATAGAAAAAGTGAAAGATGTACCATGCTAGAATAGATCACTAAATTGTCTCCAATGAAAAAAACTCTACTAGAACATGTATTTTGATCAAGAATATTAAGACGGGGAGGGATGTTCAAAATCTTAGGGGTCCGTGACGTCATGCTGATACATAAAGAGGGTGATCGACTGTGATCGAAAGTTTAAGAACCATTGGCATGGACCAGCTGGTCTTGGTTCTGGGACTCGTCTCGTTCTCGACTCGGCCTAAATGAATCATGAACTGAATAATTTTTGTCTCGAAATGTTATAATCCTGAAAATATTCTACGAAAAACTAGAAATTTTGAATTACATGCCGACTGGCAACAGTAGCAAGACTGTAAATGTAATAATCATGTGTATTTATGCCAAGGCCTATCATCGTTCAATATCATTACTCACTTAGTTGAAAGGAATCAGATGACAGAATCCGTCTGTTCCTGTATTTGTAAGATTGAGAGTCACCCACATCTACTATTTACAGGTTAATGTTTGTACTAAGATTTGACAACGTATGTTATTTGCTCTCTACTTTACCCCTTAAGTGCCTCGGGCGTGTATGCACGTCCTGCTAAGCTGGTGTCTTTAGTGCCTCGGACTGTATACACGTCCTTCTAAGCTGGTGTCTTTAATGCCCCGGGCGTGTATACACGTCCTTCTAAGCTGGTGATTTTAGTTCCCGGACGTGTATACTCGTATTTCCAAAAGAGGACTTTTTGTATTGTGTTGCTCTGCTTAAAACTAGTCCCATGGTTTTCGAATACAATAACATGACATTGACAATACTTCTAAGGGATTTACTTATTTCGAAAAAGTTGTCGGGAAGGAATTTGAAAGGGTATATTCCAGGAATGATGAAACTCATAGCAAAGTAGTTTTTCTTGTTTTTTCATTTGAGTGTGCTCTTTTCTATTCTTCGTTTACTGTAATGTTCGCTTACTCTGTGTAATAGGTGCTTTTTAATATTTTGTACGAATGCTCTGATTGTGACACTTGTTTATTTGTTCAGCAATGTTTTAGGTAAAAACACAGATCACCTAAGAAAAATTATGATTTATTTTTTTTATATCCTAATTCTAATAGATTATATTTTTTAACTTCATTTTATTATTTTATACTTTTTTCTTTCTTTTTTTTAAAGTGACAGTAATCAATTTTTAGATGGAAAAACACACCTTTTCGTTTCCCCCAATTGACCACGTAACAACGCATGCCTGTGGGTAAAACGGTGGCACTGGGAGGTGAATTTCATGACTTTTCCTTGACAGTTAAGGGGTTAAAGAGGTCACAGATGAGGCCTTCTTTGCATCAGGGCTCATGACTTCAGGATGTCATAAGACGTCATTAAGACCAGTTAAGCGCCATCTCTATAGAATCGTTTATCTCTATTCTCTGCACTGGCAAATTCGTTTGAAGACGAGTATGACAGCTCAAAACTAGTACATGATAGCTGGTACATGATAGTTGAATCTGAGTATGACTACTTTTATTATGAATAAATATCATATGTTTTTTAAACTCCTAGCTGCAGGAAGATATATTTAGTTTGAATAACTCTTTTCAAAGAAAATCTTACAGTCTTGAATATGCACTGGAATGCAAGCTTGTATTTTGAACATCTAGAATACGCGTTATAATATATTCAGTGATGCAATTTTAAATTTAGTTTATTATTATATCAATAAAAGTACGTTCCCCATCTCACCACGTACATTTTTTTCTGACTTAACAGCATTAATATCTTGGATATGGTGTTACCCAGCTACATGTCACGCACCTCCCCTCCGAAGAGATGAAAAGACAAGATATCTTTCTAGACCTAAAGAAGATGAGGAAGAAAGACAGAGAGAAGAAAATCACAAGAAGGTGAGAAGAAAGGGGTAGAAGGAGGAAGGACCCCACAGAAATCATTGGACAATCTCCGTGCCTGGCACAAAAGAACTCGTACTGGACAAAGTAAACCAACTCGGTGAATGAATGGAATGGTATGATGACACCTCAGAAGACACTCGAGAAAGGGAAAAAAAGCCCAAGAAAACGAAAGAGAGATCTCAGTTTTCCATAAGAGTGGCTTTCCATCATCCGTCTTTACTCTTCACTTCACTTCAATGACCCCACTTCTTCCGGCAGTCGAGGAAAAGGACATCTTCCACTGCCACCCCTCTATCTCCGGGAAAGGGACTTCGAGGAATCGATCCGGAACACTGTCAGGTCTTCTTCTTCACTCCCCTGGGATGCCAACAAGAATCTTTCCCGGCAATTATTTTTTTTCTCTGTTAGGAATGGGAAGAAAAGTAGGTGAAAAGGTTATGTTACGAAATTAGGTTGAAACTGGATAGAGGGGGTGGATGCCACCTGCTGTTCCACTTTTTTTGTACTCTCACCCCAATTAATTAAGAGGTGATGTTGTGCAAGTAATCCTATAATGAGATTTAGATTAATTATTATTACCATCAAATTACTTGTGTGTCAGTCGTTCCTTATTAAGGAATGATAATATTTATTTCCAAAAAGAAGCATGATAATGACTCTTTAAGAAATTAATCATGTCTTCGAAGAAAATGGAAGAAAAATGCTTTATAAATAGATATATTTTCCTTTAAGGAGTATATTACACGGGTAGACAGTCAGGAGTGGAATAAACCGGATCCCAGAATGGGACGGCCAATTTTAAGGATGTCAATTGGATCAAATTTGAAAAATGTTTTTTTTGTTACAAAAAAAAATTATATACTTTCTGAAATATTGGTTGGGAATTTGGTATTCTATTTAATGTATCTTATTTCTTTATTTTGTACTCTTTATGTTTAATGCCAATTTTCTTTTCCGTTGAAACTTAAAGGGTTCTAGGCGGAAGTACGTATATGTTAAATCATGAAATTTGATACGTTTACACATGTTTCACCAGTAACTTTCTCCCATCCCCAGAGTGGGGTCACAACGGACATTCGTTTCACCCATACGACGTCCGGTTTCAACTATCCAAAAGGGACAGGGGTAATTAAGAGTTTTGGGTAGTTAGAAAGCCATATAAGATATTTTGTTTTAGTCTCAAGGGTAGTTATATAAGTTAAAATAAGCGTGTGATCCCTACCATCAGTGACTCTCTGTCGAAGAAATTGGCCTGCTTAAATGGGCATTTTCTTTCTCTTATATTTTACTCGTTTCAAATAATAAAAATGTAATTATGTTTTTAATTTCGCATTTTTTTATATTTTTTAATACTTAAAATAATATATATATTTATAAAATTGTTATTCTGCCTTTTTGTTCGTAAGAGCTATTCAAGTTTTATAGTTGTGTATCTGTGTGAAGAATTCATCTTTTTCGATTACAATTTACAATTTTACTAGTGGAAGTGGTTAATAGATTACTCTTGAGATATCCGAACCGATTCTGAGTAGAAGAAGAAGAAGAAAAAAACAGAAATCGTGAAGCACGAAGTGAGTTTGTTTTCTTTTAACAGGTGTGACAGGTGTGGAAATATTAAATTTTGTATTCTATTAATAAGAATACAAGTTAAGCATGTATTTATAGTAAAAAATGTGGCAAAAACAGGACACTCATAAATCAACAAATGTATAATATTGAGAAAATTTTGTGCATTCCCCCCCCGTATTTAAATTGCTATTTTGGTTCTATTTATAGGTATTTTGCAAAATTCAGTTTCAAAATAACAATGATATTCATTTTGTACTACAAAATATTTTTGCTTAAAATATGATTAAAAATTCTATTTAATTTTTCACGTGTGTGTCAAAACGCTAAATATAGTATTTGTTTTATTATCCACTATTTAGCTAGCTGCTGTTTAAGATAAAATTAAATTCAACCTGACCCCGTTTATAATGCCTGTTTTCACCAATAATATTTCCCTCATAAATTGTCCCCGTGATTCATACAATGTTAAAAAAAAACTGGTAAAACAAAGTAAACAACATTTCATCCATCAATTAATATATTATAGAATTTATATGTACTACAGAATTCAAAAAAAAAAGTTTAAATAGTATCGAACCATTGAATATTACGACAGTAGTGAGGCTGCCATGCTCATCTAGAGAAAAATTTCTTCATTATTTGGTATTCTTCATGGTATAAATTTGGAAAACAAAATTTATTTTATTAAAATTTGGAGACAATAAAGACGATAGCTTGAAAAATGATACATTATTCTACGTATTATTGAAATATGAATTTTCTTTTCAAAATTTTATGGTAAAAAAATTTGATACCTAAAAATTATATTACAAATATATTTGAAGGGTATCTATAAATAGCTTTGATGACAAATATCTTTGATTATCTTTAAAATTAAACAGACAACACATTTCATTAATTATTTGCGTTGTATTTAGAAGCAACATGAAGCATACAATGGAGACTTTTATGTCTTCGATGCCTAGAGCAAGCCTTCAATAGAGCCTTGTATGCCTTCAGTGCCTACAATGAAGCCTTGTATGTTTTCAATGCCTACAATGAAGCCTTGTATGTTTTCAATGCCTACAATGAAGCCTTGTATGCCTTTGTGGCTGCATGAACTAAAGAGAACTAATTTAATTCTTAATTGTATTGTTGTCGTTTGGCAACATCTATTATCATTCCATATTGCTTATCTTTTCTGTAGAACATCGTGTTACTATGTATCTCATATGTTTTATCTAGTGACAAGCAACATTAAAATCTATTTACTCCTTTATGATTAATGGAACATCGTTTAAACAATAAGCAACATTCTGAACATTCATTCATTGATATTTAATATGTTTCTCCAACTCATCATACCTTCATCAAACCTCCAATGCCTACAATGAAGCCTTGTATGCCTTCAATGAAGCCTTCAATGGGCCTTGTAAATAATATATATATATATATATATATATGTATAATTATGTATATGCATGTAAATAATACATATATGTATATACCTGGTGCACCAAGAGTTTTTTTAAAGTATAAAATATCATAACAAAGGAAGAAATGAAGATAAAGAAGTGTGGTTTGCAAGAAAGGCGTCACAAGAAAGTCAAAATGTTTTTATTCTTTCCTGCATTGAATCAAAGAGGTGTCTTATCTGTAATGAGCTTCATGCAGAATGGGGCACCTCCATACTATATCAATCCAGTAAAACGATTCTTATTGGCTACCTATGCTGAAGGCAAAGTGATTGGTTCGAGGTTGAAAAATCGCATGACTGCCTTAATTGTGTCGAACAATGTTCTGGGGGTATGGTGAACAATTGTTATTGCTAAAATAAATTAACGGAGCGTAACGTTGTCCTGTATACTGTGTTTCGGATTATCAGCGCCCTCTACCTGTGTTATTTATAACTAAAATGTTTTAAGAACTAAAAAAAAATTTCGACTTTCTTGTGATCACTTCCTTGCAAACCGCACTTCCTATCATTGTGTATTTCTTTTTACGACTTTTAAAAATTTTAAGCAAACTTTTGGCGCAATCTGTATATGTTGTAACAATAAATATTTTTAAATATTTGAGGTTTAAATTTAGTCTCAACAAATCTTCAGAAAATTAAAACCAAAGCAGAAAATGTATGCATTACACAATACCCACTTTTAGAACGTTTTGAAGAGAAACCGAAAGACAATTACAAACACACATTTGCACTTTCCAAATAATTACAAATAGCTCAAAACTCAACATAACAACAAAAACATCGAAAGCCCAAAAATATTACATTCCTTTTGCACAGCTTCAGCTCCAACACATATATTTAAACTTGTGTAAATACGATAATTACTGTGGTCTGTAAGTGAAAGAGAATTTATCCTAAAGACACACATTGTACATAGTGCTTGGTATACCCATTAAATGCTTAGATTCGTAAACTTAAAGTAAACAAACCCAATTCGTTTCGCTGGAAATCCAGTAATGTGTTTCTAATGCAATAAAAAGCTTTAAACTTAAATAGATTTCACAGAACTTAAACCAATCAATACAGAGAACTCATCCAATATCTTGCCTCAGACGTATTTGCTTTGGAAAGGAGAGACAGAAACAACTGTTATTTAATCATGGGGAAGTGAAGCCTTCATAAAAAATTCATTTTTTAAGGCTCCGGAATGTAAATAGGATAAAAGGAAACCATTTCCCAGACGAAAATGTCGACGTAAAAATATCAACTCGAATAAAAAAGAAGGAAAACGAAGAATACGCGGGGAAAAAACCTAAAGTTCTTTTAGAGAGATAATTTAAATTGAAATTTATACTCCGCCGAATTTGTTTGCGTTGGGTTTAGGAATGTAAGAGACGTATTGCAGAAGATTTGATTCTACAACAAATTAGAATTATGTTACTTGATTTCCAATTTCGATTAATTTGTGGAGAATTATTATTATTATGTACGAATTATTATTCAAAATGTATAGTTAATAAAATAGCTAATTCTTGAAACGCATACATATTTTTTTAAAAAAAATACTGTAATTTCTTCTTTTTTAACATGAATAAAAATAAATTAAACTAAAAACTAAATCCGAGAAGAAATATCGTTTATTTTAGATGAGGATATTGGCCATAGGTTTATTTGACCATAATGTTTATTGTACAACTTTTAAAAGAAATAGTGTGTTATTCTCAAAGGGAAATATTAGTATAAATATACACGAATTGAAAATATACTTTTTTATGTAAGACGAAATATTCATTTCTTATGTTTTTATTCAAGGTTCATAAATTCTATTTTCATATTTAAAAATTTTACCGATTCGCAAAATTCAACAAAAAAATTTTTAGAATAATTTTAAAAAATATTATTTGATTAAAATAAAAATCAGAATAGGGCACATATACCACATTTTTATTTATAATTCCTCGTATTTTGCAAGTTAATCAAATTTGTTAACTAAATATTTTTTATTCGTCAACATAATTTTGTTTACTTGAAAGTAATGAATGAAAATAAAAGAATTAATTTAAAATTATTCCAAATAGAATCACAATTTACATATTTCATCGTTTAATAAAATGTTCTGAACTATTTGAAGACTTTGAAAACTTTAACGAATCATAAATTTAAACCTTTAAACTCCTCGCAAGAAATGTTAATTTCTAGAATTAAATAAATTTTCATGAAGTTAATTTTTCTATACATTTTTTCCCCTTTTTGAATATCAAAACTTTCGTTAATTGGATTATGTATCACAGGAAGATTCTGTTCAGCGAACAAAAACTGTGACAATTAAATGCAAACAAACGCATACAAATTAAATAAAATGAATGAAAAATTAAACAGTTTAAAAACTAAAGCATATTATCCGATATTATATGCATAAAGTATTTGAGTATTCCTGATAAAAACGAGTAAGTGGACGCTTATATAAACTTAAAAAAAGAGAGATTCCATTATTTCTCACAAGGTAAAATAAACAATTTTTTTTAATCTTCTTGTAAATAGTGAAAAGTTTTAAGAAATTACATAATGAAAAATGAAATAGATTGTGCCATATCAATTAATCCCCACATTAAGAATGAAATTTTTTTTGTTGTTAGCTAAATAAATTGGTAGGTTAATTTTAGTCATATTAACTGTAAAAACTTGATATAATTTCATTTAAAAGAAATTAATTTATTCATTAGTGAACTATTAGTCACAACATTATAATTTTCTAATTAGATTTTGTTGACTGTTAACGATTAAAACCTATAGTAGGGATGTTTTCCAACGTTACTGAGATATTTATACTTCGACATCCTATAAAGTGGTGGTATAATCAATTGCATTTGGTGTAAAATGAGCTCTATTTTTCTATTACAATGCTAAAGTAAAAACAAAAGCACGCGTTTATAGAATTTTACAATTTTTAAACACGGGATATAATGAAAGCATAAATGTAAAGAAATGTCATGAATTCTAAAAAAATTAATACACTTGTCTGTCTGAAAACGTCTGTCCAAGAGTCAATGAAATTTTTTGCCAAAGCAACTTTGTTTTCTCTTTACTTTTTTTTATCTGTTTATTATTTCTTACATGTTAGTGAATGAATATTAAGAGCGAAGCTTAGGAATTAGCATACCGGTTGAATGGGCAGGTAGAACGGACAAAAAACCAGTCAGAATGCCAACTTGGGTTGGATATTTGGTCACACACGTGTGCATATGTAGTATGAGCGTAAATCAGAAGGGTACTAAACACTCTGAGCAGTTTTCACCCAATGTGAAAACTATTATTGCATATTCCTTCTGTGAAAAACATGGGATAGTGTACAAAAGTTTAGAAGTCGCTGAGTTGCAGCCTAAGTGTGTTACGTTTAACACATAATTTTCTATAAGACATCATATCCTATCTGAGGTCTAAAAATAGGAAAATAAGAAAGGTCGGAATATAAATAGCGTGCCTGTGAGGTTCAGGATTGCTCACAGCATATCGTTTTATGAGTTTAGAGAATATTTTAAACACAGAAACATCTACATAAGGATTCATCAAAGGTCGTTCAGAAGTGTGACCAAAAAAAAATGCTACATTATATTACAGGCTGGAATGGACAGAAGGAACGCAACAGAAAAATCGCAACATTCAAGCAGCAAAGAACTGAACAACCAATATGGTGGTTTACCTTAACTGAAAGGATTCACAATTGCGGGCTATTTCCCAAACTAACAATTTGGTGTGAGCCATTACACATGAAGATGATCATGAATATATAAAGAAAAAATATTTAGCATTTTTCAATTTCGAGAAATTTATGGTTATGTACTATTTTATTTTCCTTCCAATTGATGCAAGCAATGTCTTCATTGCTAACACTACAGTCAAAGTCGCCTCGTTTCATATTTTATCGTCTTCTAATAAGTTTTTTGGTAAGTTCTTTCTAGGCATGTACACTGTACAACATGCTGTGATATTTTGAGTCTTGTGATATTTTATAACAAGTCGTAAGAAGAGTGACCACAAGTGAGCAAACGCTTTTGTGAACAGGAACCAAGGAAGCTGAGATACCGCCTCTTACTGGAGTCTGGTTTTGCAGTGAAGCCCTATATTTTAATTTCATTTTTCTACTTTTCTGTTTACTTATCAAAATGATTTAAAGTTATAATTAATTTTTTGAAAGAAGTATAGTAAGACCCCGTGTAACAATTTAAAGTAACTATTTGTTTAGCCTTTCTTTAAGCTAATGGAATTTACCAAAATTATAGAGACGTCAATATTTTTCTATTAAGGAGGTCTCAGTCGTTAAATATACACTGGTGTGCAAAAATTAAGGACGAGACGGTTTTTTCAATAAAACTTTGTACAAAAGCATTCCAAATCAACACATTTAATACCGTAAGATCCCCAATACGTAAGGACATGAGTAATGTAAGCAACACTTACTAAAAGAGAAATCAGAGGGATAAAAAGAAGCTTTATTGAAAAAGTAGCATGGAGCGCAAAGCGACTGAAGGCTGAAACATCCCTGTGATGGGTGTCCAGTAAGAAATATCAGGTCTTTAGTAGGGGATATGATCTCCCCTGACTTCTAGGTAGGTTTCACAGCGTCTGCCCATGCTGAGAATGAGGGTGTCAATGAGTTGTTGAGGCATTGCTGCCCATTCGTCTTGCAGCGCCAATCGAAGCTCCGGAATCGTTACTGGTGGTAAGGTACGAGCTGCCAAGCGTCTGCCTAGAAAATCCCATACATGCTCGATGGGATTGAGATCCGGAGATCGTGCCGGCCAATCCATACGTTCAATATCCTCACTCTCTAAGAGCTGTTCGGAAGCTACTGTGCGATGACATGGTGCATTGTCGTCCATGAAAAGGAACTGCGGACCCATAGCGCCTCTAAAAAGACGCACATATGGAAGAACAATCTCGTTACAATAACGGGTCCTGTTGACTGAACCTGCGTCGAAGATGTGAAGGTCTGTACGACAACCAAGCATGATGCCTCCCCAAACGAGAACACCACCACCTCCATACCTGTCCCTTTCAATGATGTTCGAGGGATGATTGCGGCTTCCCCGCCCTCTCCAGATGAGTATGCGATGAGAATCGCTACTTAGACTGAATCTGCTCTCATCTGTAAAGAGTACTCGTCCCCATTCATTGTCTCTCCAATTCCGGTATTCCCGGCACCACAGAAAACGCCTTCTCCGATGGGCAGGCGTTAGAGGTACACACCGTACAGGGCGTCGTGCAAACAGACAACCACCGCGCAGTCTTCTGGCCACGGTAAAACGCGATATCGGTCGTCCAGTCGCCTGTGTCGTATATCTAGCGATTTCTCCCGCTGTCTGCCACCTGTTTCTTCTGGCATGTAAGGCAATATACAGGTCATCTGCGGGTGTGGTTCCTCGTGGACGACCACTACTGAACTCCCGGATAGCTGTTCCTGTAGTTTGAAATTGTCTCCAAAGTCGTGAAACGATGCTGTGAGCAATTCCGAACTCTGCAGCCACACTTGTCACACTGCGACATTCCTCCAACTTCCCAATGATTCGACCTTGGGTAAAAGCATCCAGATGTCGTCTAACAGATTGATTATTCACCATTTCTCGCTGAGGCAGCAACTCGGTGTGATTTTAAGTGTTATACGGTGTGCAATCTCTTTGCCAGAAATACTAATCTTACACCGACAACATGCCTTACTACTCAGACACTCCCCCATTACGTCTACCTGCATATCTGCGCATGTGCTACCGTACATCACCTCACTTAATCTCCTGATTGGTCTTTCTGTCCGCTCTGCCTCTTCGTTCAGCTGATATGCTAATTTTTCGACTTCGTCCTTAATTTTTGCACACCAGTGTAGATGTAGTGCTGCCATTATTGCTAAGAAAAAAATTTCAAACAAAAATAAATTTAAAATTTTTTTTATCCCCAAAACCACTCTTATCGGAATAGATTTTTTTAAAAATGTTTAATGTGTTGTTTCGGTGTGAAACCAGTGAACATTTAAGAGTTAAGCTATCCGACTACCCTAAAATTGTGAATTACCAAAAATTGACAATTTTTTTTATGGTTTTGTTTTATATAGGCCATCTTAATAACTTTATAAAAATAAATACAAGTTTATTATTTTCCGTTCACTAAAACAAAAACTACAAGTGTTTTAGTAAAAGCAGATACTATTACTTTACGCAAGATGTCATACTTTAAAACGCGTTTCATTCGAAATGTGTTGTTTTTTTTAAATGCTCAAATGGAGCCAGAGGTTGCTGAAAAAAAGTTTTGAAAATAATTAACTGAAATTTTTTGTGTATGTTCTGTATAATAGTAAAAATGTTTTAGCCTTCATATTAATCTATCATTGTTTCATTACAAAATTTACAGTCCCTTATGTTAATATAAACACTGTTATTGTAAGCAATTTCATATAATAACTAAGATAAAATGTTGTAGTATTTGTAAAAAATAAAGTATCTCTTATCCTGAGGGGCATTCCAAAAAGGAATAACATAGATACACATCAGAATTTAAAAATTGTTATAAAGTTTTGGTACAGAACGAGCCATGTTTATGTTATTTTTTTGTAAATTTTTACGAATTTTTTCCCATTTTAGTATTAATAATTTCTTTTTCTCTTCTTAATTTTAACATATTTTTCTTAAAATGTACTAAAAAATTGGCAGTTATAAAGACTGCTGATAGAAGTGAAAACTTAGAACTTTTAGTATTAAAATTTGAAATTTCATAGTGTTTAAATTAAAATTATCAACACCAATCTGGTTTTCCCATCTATTGACACTCCAAGCAACAATTATATGCATGTTTATATGTTTTTTTTTATTATTCAAATATGTTACGGGCTGTACAAGATCATGACAAAATATAAATACAATTCAATTGAAATAACAATTAATATACAATCATATTATTTATGGATAGTATTTGTATTTACTTAAATTCCAATGAACTTAATTTTTAACATTATTTTGTTTGCATCATTGTCATCATTAATTTGAACAATACTTAGACTTTTTGTACTTTCAATTACATCATGTTGTTCAAAAAAGATACAATATGCTTATGGTAACTAAAAAAAAAAAAATGTTTGATTCAAATTTATCTGAGTATCGCGTGTGTGTGTAAAAACCGCATCGATCGTCGTTTTATATTTTGTAGTACTGAGTTTTCAATCATTGGGAACATTTAAATTAAGTGTTTCATTTAGAAATTCAATTAGTGGTAGATTTTTATCATCTGCAAAGTTAATATTGAAAAAATATTAACTTTGCGATTTGTTTAAATACGAGTATTTAAAATAATTTCGTGTTACTTTTTTTTTATTTTAAAAAAATATTAGTATATTTATTTAGTTCTCACTATTGTACTGCACAATGATTCTTCAATCAAACGATTCAAATAATAATCAAACAAAAACACTACTTCAACAATGCACAGTACATACACATTGAAGTTTTCACTAAATCCATTCAATTTCACTTATAAGATATACACAGCACTATACGTCAGCTGTATAGCTACAAATATACTGCTATAAACATGTCGGTGACGCGAATGCAAGAGATTTCACCCATCCAAAAAATGTCTAAGGCGAACAGCACACTGCGCGTGCGCCAGTCAGAGCATGTCGGTGACGCGAACCCATAAGATTTTTCCCTACCAAAAAGTGCCCAACGCCGCTAAGGAAGTTTTCACTTCAATAAATCTAAAAACAACAACAACAAACAAAATCCTCGTATCTCATTTTTTTAAAAAAAGTTGTAGCCTTAGTTGTCACCTTAGCCCCTTTAGTGCTGGTGCCGTAAATATCCGTCTCGCTCAACCGGTACGTTATGCGCCCGGACATATGTATCTGTTTCTTCGAATTGCGATCATTTTCTCTGCCCGGCTATCAGTAAAGCTATTCTAATGGCTTTGGAATGTAATAAAATGTATTTGACAGTATTTGCAAGGGATTTACTTATTTCTGAGAAAAATTTGCTTATTTGTGCCCTTTCTTCCCCCTCCCCAATACACCGCATACGCGGTGGAAAATGGCCTATGTGGAAAATGGTGGCACTGGGGAGCAAACCGTATACCTTTTAATTGGTAGTTAAGAGAGAGAGAGGGAGATCATTACCAGCCTGTTACCATAAATGCATGCTGTAAAATATAATATAATTTAAAACAAAATAGTACAGACTTGTTAGAATTCAAACAAAAAAGCACACGCATATTAATCCTAAAAATATCCATTACGCTTACCTGTAACATATGACGATTTTTAAATACACATTCTTTTAATAGATCCGGGTAAATATACTTATGCAAAAAAGAAATGACTACAGAATTTAAAGTTCGGAAAACAAACAATGTATAAGTAAGAAAAAAATTACGATTGGCATAATTTTCTTACATTGCCCACTAATGATACCCTTTTCTTTGTTAGCATAAACAACATAGTACTCAGTCAAACAAGAAGCTTGTGAATTTTAAACACGTCACCTTAAAAACACAACGGCGAAGGCTTTTTACCATTTCTTCTATTTGTACTAGACTATTATGGATCGCATTGCGTGACTCAAGTATCAGAAATGTTGCAACATACCCATTTTTGAAATTTTATTATATTTTTGTTATTTTTCTACCAAAAGGAGGGAAATTTACAGCTTCTTATTGCAAACACCCAATACCTTTTGTTGAATAAGAGAAGTTTATTTTATTGTGATCGATTTGTAGCGAGTTAAATGCAAATGCATTTAGTTCAAAAGCTGAAATTTTCCAAAAGCTTTCATAACAGAAGGGGGTTACGTGATCTTCCACAATCACACGCAATGTCAACCTTTCCGGTACTTTCCAGAATGTCTTATTTCCTTTGTTGCCCAATCACGCTCGCTTGGGGCAAAGGTACAGCGTGACAGGTTCGGGCACTGGGGTCTTCAAATGTAAGGAAGAATCGATATCCTTCAAGAAGAATGACACCATGCGAAAATGAAAGAATTTTCCGTGAGTGATTCGTGTTTCAGGAAACACCGAAGGAACTGTACGAGTAACACTTCCGCTTAGAGCCTCTATTCAAGTGGGAAATGAACGATCACTTTAGAAACGAATTATTTCCCTAACCATTCTCGACAGCTGTGTGCTTTGTTAATGGAATCGTAGTCAAGTCCTAGAATACCTTACTTAATCCAAATGCAGGTTCTTGTTCGGGAAGAAATCAATGAAATAGAACGATGTTAAACGTTTTGTGCTCCAAAGAGCGATTTTCTTTTAAGCATAATATATTAAATACATATGTCTTTGCTTACACTATCGTAACAACATGCTTATCTTTCGATATTATTAAGTCAATCTTATGAACTGATTGGTTATATATTCAAATAAATGTATTCACACATATGTACACCCAAAAGTTGTTCAAATAATCATATCCTTATGTTTGTGCGATGTCACGTATGCCTAGAGATAATGTAATTATAATGTGATATAGAGTCGTTTTCTTGGTACTAGAAAAAAGAATTTTAAAGAGTTCATATGTCAAAAAAAAACTAGTGTGAGCGCGTTCTATTTGAAGCCGCACCTTCATCGTCCTGCTGATCTAAGGGTGTGTGTGAGTGTGTGGGGGAGGGAAACAAAGCATCACCAGAAACTTCCATAATAATTAATATTTTATTACTATTCAAACACACTAATCAACCACAAGTGAAACTACAAGAGAAAACCCTCGGAGTGATATAAATAGAGCATCTACAATAAATAAACAAGCGCTAGTAATCCGCTTAATTTAATCTAATCTACTCTATCAATAGATTATTAACTCTCAATCCACTAATTTTTTATAGTTGCAAACTCCTTCATTAACTCACTTTGTGATAATGAAATAAATCTCATCTACGTATCACTGCAACAGTTCCTCTTCTCCTTCTATCTTACCATTTACGAAACCTTTTGATTTTATATAATTAAACTAATTTACATATCAAGGTTTCTCTTCTTGAGGAATGGCTGTGAATTAACTTGAAAGCTAGTCCCAAAGTTTCCCCAAGAGGATTATTCAGAAAGTCGGGTATAGATCCGTCACACATGTAATGCTGCTTTTTTCTTACCTCGTTATGATTATTACGCAAGAATTTAAGCACAATCTATCAAAGCAAATACATGTATTTCAAAAAAAAATTTTAAAAAATAATGAAACATTTTAAAGTAAATAAAGTTAAAAAGAGTTAGAGCAGGGGTGGACAACCTTGTTGTTGTGGTGTGTCAAACCAATCTACCAACATGATTCAGGGTGCCGCACAGTAGGCAATATTTGAAACAATTTCATTCCCGCGGCAATGCATGCAAAGTTAGGGGATATAAGTCAGGAATACAGATTTAGAGTTCTATTGTATATTAATTATGCATTATTTAAAAATATTTATTAGCATAAAAATAAACAAAGTATCACTATTCCTTCTAATTCTAATGTGATACAATTTTCTGACAGTCCCAAAATAATTTCCATATGAGACAAAATTTGTTCATATAGATGCGCAAAGCCAAAAGTGGAAATTAGGGCGCACGCAATTTTCTCTTCAAACAATTAAACTTCTTTAGAAATGACATCCAATAATGTAAAATAGTTGTCGATTTATCGTTAGAGTTAGCTTCCATATTTTTGAAAACTCCCATTAATTTTTCTTTCTATATTTCTGAAGATGTTAGTTCAATAAGCTCCATTTTAAAATTATCAAATTTATTTAAAAACTGAGTAATTTGTAGTGAGGTGCAGAGTGCCACTAAGAATTGTACCGAGTGCCAAATTTGACACCACGCACCACAAGTTTCCAACCCCTGAGTTGGAACATCGTAACTGGTGTATCAGATAGATAGAGACAGAATGGAGCCAAATCTTTTAACAGAAAAATTGGTTTTGAAACTCAATTTCCGATTGGTTGAAGTGATTTAAATTATTTCCTCTAACAAAAACTTTAAAGATGGATGGGTATCGAAACTTTTCTGTCAGACCGAATGGCGCAATTTCTAGGCGTATTTAGCCAATCTGAGCTAAATTCATGTCTGTTTAGAGACTAGATCAGCGATACTCAACCTGCAGCCCGCGGGCCGCATGTGGCCCACCGGACCTTTCAGAGTTCGTTGCACTAATAAACTCAATTATTTCAGAGTTAATTTCAATGCATTAAAGATTTAGCGAGAAATTTTATCAATCAAGCAATCCCATATTTCAATTTTGCTATCGATGTCGCGCCGGTACGAATATCACGAGATAACTTATTTCCCCTTTTTTTAATTGTAGCGGTTAGTATTTACAAATAACAGTTGAATAACGACCCTTTAATGGGTGAAACTAATTTTCAGTAAACCCTCATGTCTTCCAATCGGAAAATATCTAAAGAATTTATATTGTTTTAAGACGATTGGGATCTTGACTATTTCGTAGAGAAAAACACACATGGATCAACTACTTGTTTGATTTGTCCTAAAAATGCTATACTTAAAAAATATAATTTTGCTCGTCACTGTACCACTCAGCACAAGTCTTTCAATGCTTCCTTTTTTTTTTTTCCCTGAGGATTTCTTAGAAGACGAAATAAATTGGCTTTCTTAAAAAAAATCTTTGCAACAGGAACAAAATATTTGGAGGGGAGGGGAAAGCTTGGGATACTTGATGAAAGGAAATATAAGTTACAATATAACAGGGTAAAAAATACAAAAAAAATCTTATTTTTTGCGAATTGAGTTTTTTTTTAATTTTATTTTTTTAACATTTATAAACCCCGTGCACCACGCGGCATACAACACAGACAGAAGAAAGGATTACAACACAAACATCCATGCCTTCTCCGGGATTCGAACCCAGTCCCTACGGCATCGCAGTCAGCTTCACTGACCACTATACCGGATGGGTTGCGCGAATTGAGTTTGAGGGAGTTTATAATATAGTTTAAAAAATAAATAAATAAACTCCAAATAATTAATATTTTGATCAAATTTAAACTTTTTAAATGGCATTGGTCTTACAGCGCCCCCCCCCCTATTAACCCTTATGTAGAGGCCCACGTGAAATACTTGTGATATGTATGTGGTCCGGTGATAAAAAAGTTGAATTCCACTGGACTAGGTCAAAGATAAATTTCAAACAGTCCTCTAACGTTACGTTCTGTAAGGGAACAACTAAAAATATAAATGTAGGGTGTAACACAAGGAATATTTATTGACACACGCAAAACATAAATATTCTACTGACAAAAGTTTCAGTTCTATAGAGAAAAAGAGAAGAATGCGAAACACTTGCGTCTGAATAAGATAGGCAGCACGTGATTGGTAAGTGAGCCCTGCCATTCACAACAAGTCCATTTCGAAGACCACCCATCGCCTTATTATTAACATTTTTAAATAGCCCTCTCGGTTGCTCACTCGGCTGCGAAGCTCTTGGTATGCCCTCTAAGGGGGGGACTTGATCACTTCATAAAAATGTTGCCCCTCCCCCTTCCCGACTTGGAGAAGGCTATTGTGGCTTTCTCCCCCCACATCACCTCCCACAGGCGGGGTTATTGTATCAGATTTTGTGACTGGACCTTCATTCACCGTTAACGTATGGGGGTCTTACTACTTAATGCCAAGAAAAGATTCGACTGTGGTGACTTACCTTAATGTCTAACATAGTCAAGTATATCATATAATACTGTTACATAACTATAATCTACGATTTAAATAAAATGAAAAAGAAGGAAAAAAGGAAGCTAGTACCGATAGACCCACCCAAGGGATTAGGGAAAGATTGCTATGACATCATAAGTGCACGTTGCACGTGTTTACCAAAGGCAAGCATTACCCCCCCCCCCCCCAAAAAAAAGAAAAGAAAAATCACTCTGGTTTCTTTTACCAAAAAAAGATTAGCTATTGAGAGGTGCTCGCTGACTGGAAGAGCTATTAATAGATATCTTGAGAATTTAACCCTCGATCACAAATCATGGGGAAGTTTTATAACTATCATTTTAAATTCAACTGGATGAAAAATTAAAAATTAATAGGATTAAAAATTTATCGTTTTAAGTCAAAACATTAAAAGCTATGGAATTTAACTATTGCTATATATTATGGGAAAACTATTATTATTTCAAAAATTGTATATTTAGAGCTCAATTAAATAAGAGCGAAGATGTTCCCTAGTGAAAATATACTTTTATATAGGAAATACATTTCCATTTTAATTTTTTAATTAAACTAGCAAGAAAAGAAAACTTGAAATTTGAAAAATTAAGTAACTTTCGGTATTGAATAAAATATCAAACTTGTGTTATTCATTCGTAACAAAAATCGGAATATCACTTAAAAAACACAATTTACTGAAATAAACGAAAATGAATTACCACACACGCTGTCGGAATATTAAACGATGGAAATCCATCAACTTCGCACGCCCATATGCCAAACCGAAATTAATTGAATGCAAATACGTCTATTTATAGAATTGCGCTACATTTAATACCAAGAACCAGAACATAATCGGATTATCAAAGTTCCCAACGTACGATGATAAATACGACGCCGCACAAATGACCATTCCTGTTTTATCCTACAAGTTTAAGCGAATTCTAAATCGGTTTCGTGCAACGGCACCATCATACAACACAGGGGTCTTCGCTCATACGAGCGAATGCATTTCGATACATCCTGTGATGTTCCATCGGAAGTTGAAACGTTCCTTCAGAACTGTGTCCAATTCCTGGCATCTAATTCCCACCGGCAGACGACACTGGGGGGCTGATGGGGGTTGAGAGGGCGGGTCCATTAGCATTCGAATGTCGACTGCTCAGGAGGATCTCCCGATAATGGGCACCGGAATCTTGGATACGTTTTCCGCCTGTTCGGTTCTCAGAGTCGAAATTTAATTAAGAGTTGGGATGCTGGCGTGTCATTCCTACACTTGCTCGTTCGTTGGAGCACTGTATTGATGGGATCTGATCCCGTTACCGAGGTGAAAGACGCGTCGTTATTTGAATGCGGATGAGTTCATTTTGCAGATGGCAAAGGTTGGTAAAGTCGGAGGTGTAAGGTTTTTGCTTCGGTAAAGATTTCGATAAATTATTGATCATACCGTTTTATTACAAAATTATTATTAGGAAGTAATCACTGGAGTGAAAGTATTGATTTAGCATCTTTGATCAATGTATGAAATCTGAAGAATAAAATTGAATTTTCATTTTTGGAAGGACGGTTTTGTTTCCGTCGAGTCTGGTTTGTTCATATCAGGGCCTGAACAGTAATTTTTTTTATCGTTCCAGTTCAACTAAAAAAGTATATCGGTTCAGTTCTGGCATTCGTTCCGACAAATATCACGGTTTTCAATTCAGTTCCAGATGAATAATTTTATTTTATGTATATTTTTACTCGTACTAAAAATATTGTACCGTAAGTAAAAAAGGAAATTCTATTAAAATTTATATAGATGATTTTATTTTTTTAAAAATTGGTACACTATGTTAATCGATGAATTAATCAGCATGAACGATACGAGTGTTAAGCAGAGAATGGCGAACATTGGCTTTGTTATCCATACATCAAAATCACATTTGATAACTAGGTTCAAGATTCTCATTTGTCTACCTAAATAGTCTATATAGGCATCCATTGATTATCGCTTTCTGAAATGCGAAAAATTTAACTCAGACTGATAATTTTCTTTTTAAAAAAATCATCTATTGTAGTTTATTCAACTGAATTAAAACTGTGTCTTCTACAAGTAGTTTCATGTGAAACTGAAACAGGAAGGTACTAGCGAACATCGAAACAGGAAATGGAGAATTAATGTACATTCAATAGTGATATAATTATATGTGTGATTGACGTTAAATTAGAAAAAAAAGTTGATAAGTTGGTTATAGTAACAAAACGACAAGATATATAGAACCGAAGTCAATCGATAATTTTTTCGGTTCAGTTCCGGTTCAAAGCCTTGGTTTATATCATGATGCCACTAAAGACCCACCGTATGAGAACATCCTCCCGTTGGTGTGCTGTGGTAGTTAGGAGAGGGGGGTGCCAGCTCAGGTCACTTGACCATGGTTCAAAATTACGCGGACCGTCACCAAAAGCCCTCGTATAGTTTAACAGTGGAACGTTAATATTCACTCACTCACTCACCCATCGTATGAGGGACTAGAGGCCATCAAATTTGTCGAGTGAATATTAACGTCGCACTATTTAGCTACTCGAAGGCTTTTGGCGTCGGACCTCGTAATTTTGAACCATGGTCAAGTGATGAGGATGGCACCTGAGCTGGTACTTCCTCTCCAAACTACCACACCAACGGAAGGATGGTAGAGCTCTCGACAGAGTTAACGTGCATTGCGCCCCTACAAGGCGGGTCTTCAGTGGCCATGTCGGCCACGAGTCCATTACCTTGAACACTAGGCTACCGCGGCCTCTCAAATCTGTCAAGACTGAGTGTCTTCACTTTGACATGTTGTGGAATTTTTTGAGTTTGATGAACTTATTAAAATGTAGTCTTCAGGGGGGGGGGCGTGGGTAGCCTAGTGGTTGGAGCATCGGACTCCAGACCGGAAAGCCTGGGTTCTATGCCCGATGCCACCAAATATCCTCCGAGTACACACGGAGTATGTGCTCGTTAAATCAGTGGGTCCGAAAGTCTTGTGGAACCACGAGTGCAGGGGGCTTGGATAATATTTCCCTCCCTTCCAGTTCCATGCCTAAATTGTGGAGGTGGAGAGAGGTAGTGTCACCATCTATCATATAAGAACCGAGCCAAATCGTACTGTCACCTTCATGGGGCTCCAAGCGTAGGCTAACGACAGGCGTAAAATTCAAGCCCTTAGCCGCGATGAATTTCGTGGACCTGGACTGATGTTACTGTCAATCAGGTGGCATAAGCAACAACAACATTAAGATGTCGTTTTCGTCACTTGAACGTGGATCAGATTTACGAGATCTGCGGCTAATAAATAACGCTTATGTTCATTAAAGGTTGACATTGTATGTATTATATGTATGTTGAAATTGCCTATACATAGAATTTTTTCACTGATATCATTTTTGCCCTATCGGTTCTACATAAATAATATGTTTTCGCAGCAATTGAGTAGTGGTGATCATGACTTCGTCGCGGAGTCACTAAAGACCTGTCATACACATAGGTTGAAGCACGCCAAACCTGTCGTGGATCAATGAACTCATGTTGATGTGGTGTAGAATTTAGGAGAGTTTTTAGGGGGAGGGAGGAGAATCAGCTCGGATACCATCCTCTTCACTCGATCGAGGTTCAGAACTGCATGATCTGTCATCAGTAGTCCTTCGGTAACAAGCTGTTGACCTTGGCAGGGGTGTTTATTTGATCTACCAACCTACCGTCCCGCATCTACACCGTGCATACCTTTGACGAATGAGATGAAAGGAATCCCTACTCCAACCAGTCATTGAGGGTTTTTATTCCTGTCCTTTGTTGTTTGCGACTTGCAGAAGAAGGCGCTGTTGCATACCCCCTTCCAAGAGAAGAAAGTTGTTTTTCTAGCCAATTACTGCAATTGCTCTGTATCTCTAGTAGGTTTGAGTTTCGTTGGAACGTTTTTTCTTTGACGTTGTGTGCAATGTCTTGTTGAGATGGCGGGTCTAGTTGACGCGTGAGCTGTTACCGTTTTTGAATCATTTGCTGTGATTTATTGAGAATGTCTTAATTAGACTCTCTATGGAATGAATGCTTAATAAAGCAGTATTGTTAGATTATGCTGCCATCTATTTCTGGGTTTCCACTTCGGTGATAAGCTGTTGAGGACGGTAAGGAGGAAGACCCATTGTGACTTTGAGTGCCTCTCGGGTGCAGTGTATTTCAGCTGGCCTCCTTCGTGTCCGAAGTGCACACTTTAGACGACTGAGATGAAAGAAATTCCTATTCGGGCCAGTCGTTAAGGGCTTTTATTCCAGTCCTTTATTGTTTACGAATTGCAGAAGGAAGCACAACTGCGGTCCTAAAGTAGCTTCGTTAAAAAGTAATCAAGTGTAATATGAATTAACAGTCGATTACAAACTGTATTCCCAAATTTTGTTTGATTGATTCTGAATTATTTCTTATAAACTTGGTTAAAATGGAAGTAAATCAAGTTTGTACGATATGTGGTTAAGATAAAGAACCGATATAAAAGAATATTCAACGTGGAATTTGTTTTAAATAATTATTCACAACATTACGCTTTACTGTTTGGTAAAGTTACCACTTCTTTTCAATAAGCTTTAACTATATTCCGCGCGACTGAGCAAATTATTTTCTTGCTTTTAAAGAAATCACTTCACAAAAATCAGTGAAAAAATTGATTTTTCAATTTTTATTGGAGAATTAACAACTGCTATTTTTGCTTCTAATACATTTTACACAATTGCAGTTTACTTTATCTAAATTAGAAATATTTCAGCCATCCAAAACAATGGTGCTATTATGCATTACTTCAAGATGGAAATCGCAGCTCCTCAAAAATGTAACTTACGACTCAAAAAGAACATTTTTGAAAATTCTACTTATTTTATTAATTTGAATCCTTGTACACACATTACTACTATCTAAATAAACTTTTAAAAGGAGAGTTTTTTGTCAAAGAAGTCATTCTAATATGATTAAAGGGTCAAAAAACATGCATGTATTTTCAACGTTTAGAATCTCTTACTACATAAGGATTTTAAAAAAAACTACTTAAAATTTTAAAAATGCTTTCATTAAAATAATGATAAAATGCAATAAAGGCTCATAAAAAAACTCGTTATTGTGTGACCAGTCAATTTTACAAAAAAAAATCCTTAAATTTAGCCTTCATTGTGGCGGTAAGGGGATTCCGGAGTGAAGTGACTTCCTGCAACCAAATATGAAGCTCTAGGATCCCATTCCATATCTTATTCTAAATATAAGTAAGATTTTAAGTTTTATTAAAAGTAAAATCACATCAATTTAACTTAAAAGGTAAGAAGGTTTTATAAACATGCCAATACCAGCTGATTTTTTTAGTATTCATAGTTAAAGGGGAAAAAAACCCATCTGTATCATAAACTTGAGCATTGCCATTTTTTTTTTATACTACAAATCATTTCTGCAGAGCATTCGAAACAAAAAATCATGCAATATCGAAACATATCAATTTAGAACGTCAACAGCTTCTATCCCGGTACTAAAACATAACATTGTACACATTACGTGTTGCCATATCAATTTGAATTCCACGTTTCCTTCTAAGAAATGGAAACAAAGGTTCCAAATGTCGTTTCCAGAAATTGCCTGAAATTTACCCATAAAATCTCTGGAATGTCCGGGACTTACATACACACACACACGTGCATAAAAAAGGGTGCTCCGGAAGCGGTGCGCGGTCGTTTGTAACAGAAGGCGGCAAAACGGAAAGGCGTAATCGACTGTTAGGGTGGAGGGAGGCGTGGCTTATGGAAGCAAAAAAAGTGACTTTCTGTCACGCAGGATCACCAGAAATTAATTAGGGAACAGCCACGTATTTCACACGGCGGAAAAGAAAGTGCCGTGATTCTCACTTGGTAATTTTTACCTCTATAAAAGCACTCTCCCATAAAATGGCATTCGTAAATTTTGGTGCAGTGGAATTTTCTTACTTGCATTCTAAACTTTTTTATCTATAAATAAGTAGAATTTTCAAATTTATGGTTTATCAAAACTATGTTAATGAATATGAATTAGATCAGAAGTCAATGGGTTTAGTTCACGTCCCACACAATGTATGCTTTCTTTCTTAAGATAAGATACATACGATCTACATAAGATTATAAGATATGCCATACATTTTTACATAGCATATGTAAGATCTACATAAGATTATAAGATAAGCCATACACTTACGTGACTTACATAAGATCTACATAGGATATCTTAGATCCCTATTTAGATTAGGACATTTGAAAGAGAAAGATACAGAAATGTTAAATTGTATCGGAAGCATGGAAGTATGAGCTTGTATGGGAAGTATGGGTCAATGAGTGAATATTAACGTCCCATTTTTCAGCTAAACGACGGCTTTATGGGAAGTATGGGAGGATCTAAGAAAAATTATACACTTGTATAAGAGATATGGAAGGATCCAAGGGAAAAGTTTACACTTGTACGGGAAACAATGATTCGTCGTATAGCAACATCACTCCTTGAAATAAAACGAGCACTATTGGTGGTACGGTCAAGTGATGTATATATACCTGGTGTGGCCTTTGTCGTTTTCCAAATAACGAAATTCCAGCGTGAGATCTTTGACCCTTATGTGCATCCGCTGCTTTACTCCAGAAGTGTTTCATTGGAACTTGAACATTTGATTCAATAGAAAAAAACCTGCCTCAGGGAAACATGAAAGAATTTCAGTAAAATATAAGCCTATATGCGAAGTATATATGAAAAAGCGAGAATGAGCATAGTATTCTGAAAAAGTAATAAATTTTCTTGTGAGTCTTGTTCATTTTTTTTAATACCTTCTTGTAAGTGACTCCATAGTTTTGATGTTAATCAAACTAAGAAGTCAACATGGGATAACGAATTACTTTTCAAATTACCATGTTGTGGCACAAAAATAATTTAAATGGAAATTAAAAGCATAATATAGCTCTCTCCAAACGGTCTCTCATAGAATGGAATCTTTAACTTTGATTTCCTCAAAAGATACAATGACATCTCTTAGAGAAAAAAAAAACTCTTTCTCGCTATAGCTTGGAAAAAACACCTCCCCCCCCTATATCAAAAGATGCAGAGGGCTTTCACCTTGATTCATACTTCTTAAAGCTTTTTCAGTGGGAACATTTGAGAAATTGTTCAATTCTACTAAAAAATGTTTAGTACTGAAGACATTTAGCAGAAACTTCCGTCAAACTTCCTCAAAGAATATGATATGCGCGTTATTTGGATTGAAACCAATAATACCTTTTATCCACAAGTGTCTAAATCTACATTTACCCTTCTCTAAAAAGGCGATGAATAAGAATTTTGAAACTTTAAAATATTCTATGCAAGCCAGCTGTCGTTTTTCCTTCTCTATAACTTCGAATGCAATTATGAACGAGATATATTACGAAGTTCCAAGCATCGGGCCATAATTGTATCAATCTAGATCATTGGATACTCAACCTGTGGCCCACCGGACCTTTTTAAGTGTCCTAGTCATGATCCATTGCTCTGAGAAATTCATTTATTTGAGAATAATATATTAAAAATTTGGCGGGAAGTTCTTTCAGTCAAGAAATTAAGTATATCAATTTTCCTTTTTGTTTCAGATGCCGTACGGGTCAAATTGATATTTTATTCTATTTGTAACAGTAATGTTTTATGAAATCTGACAACAATGGAGTAGTGAAAATTTTATTAGTGGAACTAATTTTTAACAATTCCTCATGTCTTGCAAGCGAAAAATATTGCAAGCGGCTAATTCAAAATAGGTTGTTTCAAGACTACTTGAGAGTTACTATTTTGCAGTGAAAAACAGACAGGGATTAGTAACTGTTTGATTTGTCGCGAAAGGGTTGTATTAAAAAAATACCAATAAACATGAATTGTATAATGACACTTTACCTCGAGGATCTCTTTCCCGAAACGATAAATAGGTTTTCTTGAATAATCTTAGAAACAGCAACGAAGTACTTTGTCAGTGGTAATGTTACAGCAGTAACAAATGCATCCTATGAAATCTGATATTTTATTGCTAATCATATGAAACCGTTTATTGATGCAGAAATTGTGCATGAGTGTTTCTTAATTGGTTTCATTTAATGTTTGATAAATGCAGAAACAAAAATAAAAATATGAAAATAATTATAATATGAAATAAAAGCAAAATAAGAATTTTAAAACTTTGATCAATTTTCGCCATTTTAAATTTCCTAGGTTATCTAGTCTTAAGGAATTTTCTCCCCTCCCTCTTCCCTATTAATCCTCATGTTTTGGTCCGGGTAAAATATCTATTATATGTATGCTGCCCTGTAGGAAAAAAGCTTAGTACCCCTGATCTAGATCATCAAGGCGCTAAAAGGCTGAATAAATATCTGGCTTAATTAAAAAAAAACTTAAGCAATGGATTTAAATATAAATGCTATTTTATAATTAGCCTTAGAAATCTTACTATCTATTTGTTGTTTAAACATAGACTTCCATTTGCTCGGTATTCACAGGAATTTTTTTAAAAAATAACGTCTAGCTGGTAGAAATATAAAACTTTAAATTACATTTAATTACCTGAGGGGAAAATATCTAATTGCTGTCAGGGTAAGTAACTATTCCTAGGAAAAAGTTTATTTTACTATTATTTTCTTACTAGTTAGTCGACTCATATAATTTTAAACTTATTTTCCTGTCTGGATTAAAGTAATAAAATTTTAAAATTTTCTACATGAGTTATCTCATTATTTTATTCATTAAATGTAGAACTATTACTTAAAAAAAGTCAGTGAACTAAGGCTTATGCACTGATAAAAAACAAGATAATTTTGATTAAATTATTAATTGATTTTAAAGTTAACAGTGTAATTACTATAGACCTTAATCGTGAATAGATATATTACGTGCTTTAGGGCATATCCTCATAAATTGTTCAAAAAATCTGTTCAAAATATTCCGGAAAATAGTCAGAAATTATTATTATCAGTATTATTTTTTGGATATATATTACAGCGTATTTTAAAAGATATAAAACTATCAATATTTTTATTTTTAAATTTTAATAGTTTATTCAATTAAAGTAATTTTTTAAAGCCAAAATTTGTTATTTATCAAAATTCGATCGACTTGTTATTTTGCTTCTTTTTGTTCGTCAGCACACATTTTTAATAATTACGTGTAAATAAAAGTATAGTTTCTTCTGAAGAACATTAAAAAAAACCTTTAAAAACCTCATTTTTATTCAAAGCAAACCGTGAAAAACCGATATTATGTATTTATAAAGTAATCGTATATAAACAACAAAGAGTAAGAAATATTTAAACTTCAGCGTTGTGAAGCTTAGACTTTGGGATCGAGACAAATACGTAAACTTTGACTATTATTTACCCCTACACACATTATGTCTACTGAATTTAACATAGAATTTTGCTAACGCTACTTATAAAAAATTAAGTTTTAAAAATTAAAAGTTAAAAATGATACAAATATAACGGTTCGTGTTTAGTTTAATCGCTCTCACTCTGTAATCAGGCAGCAATCCTTGTTACTCGCTGAATGAAAAAGTTGAAGAGCTAGTGATAAGCAACAATTAATGAGTTAGCATATTTATACAGCATATAGTAGTACTTATCAACATTTTATTATTCATTTTAACTACTTTTGTCATGGAGTTCCTGATTGAGAAGCGACTAAGATAATTTTCGCTCCACGAAAGAAGTTTCTCCTCTTCTCAATGATCTCAGTATTGAGCTCCTAGATAAATTAATGATGGGAAAAAAAATAACCCCCAAAAATATACGTAATTTAGTGCTTCTCAAACTTTCAATATTTCCGACCCAGTTTTCAGTCATAATTTTCCTTGTGACCTCCGCATACAACAGTTACGTATTGAATGCAGTAGTATTGTACTCCGATGTGTGCAAAAGATACAATGTGACTTTAATTCTATACCTTACAAGTTATCAGGACAAGTATTATATTTTGTAAATAGTTTTCTATATGACAAGCCCAAAGAAGCCTCTAGTAATTAATAAACTTGCTTTTAATTTAGTATTGATGAATTAACTATCAAATGCTTGTTGCCCCACTGATACATTTATAAGTATCTTATATCAGTGCGAATAGTATTTTATTTTTTTATCATATCAGAATGCATTTGTTTTGTTCCATTCAGTAAATTGATAATTATTTTAAATCTTTTAATTTTGAGCCTCCAGTTTAAGAAACACTGATGTTATTAGTTCTGAGGATTTTGCAATCGAGAAGATTATGAATCGAACTCGAAGAAGAAGTAGTGTAAAAGTCACAACTAAATATAAACAGCTATAAAATCAAAGATATTTTGTCGATTAAATAGAAATTAAATTTTCCTGATGAGAATATCAACTATTGCAAACAATTATAAAGAATTATACTTTATTTATCTGATCTAAATAGAAGGGATGCAAGCCTCTGGAACAATACTCATAAACATCTTCACCTCGCGGTCGGTTTGTTTTAATATTATATAAAACGGCAACTCAAATTATTACATATAGCTCTTCAAACATGCATATCACTTTTTCTCTTTTGGAATGTATAGTTAAAATCTTTCAGTAACATCGAAAAAAGCGCTAAGTTTGTTTTAAGAAAGAAACTTCGCGAGATAGCCCTCTGCAAAACTTTTTGACCAAAATTTCTAGAGATGTTTAAAAAAATTTTTCGTTGATTGACTAATTTTTAAAAAAGTGAATTGCATATTCACTGTGGGACGATATTTAAAGGCAATTAATGGAATATTCTAAGGCCATAGTAGTGAGTGAGGGACAGAGATGACTTAAGGCAGGGGTCAACTGGGCACGGGCCCAGGGCCTCAAGCACAATGGAAGCCTGGTCTCGTTCTCGATTCAGGCTATAATAAGATAAAGATTGGAATAATTTTAACGGTCAACAGTTTTTTTCTGCATATATTCTCCGAAAAACTGGAAATTTTGAACGATATGTCAACTGGCTACATGCGATGACCAACATACATATATAAGCCTATGTCTACCACCATACAGTAGCGCACACAAAAAAATTTTCAAGGGGGGGGGTGTCCATGGTCAAAAATCCCCCCACTCGTATCATACCTCAAGATAACAGCAATTGATTCTTCTGATTTTGTTAACAAAAAACAGTAAAAAATTAATTATTGAATTCATAGTTAGCATTAATTAATAAAATAAGTTCTAATAATTAATAATTCAAATTCTTTTGCTAAATTTTACATTATGTATATATACGATTATCATCAATCGAAAACAACTCAAGGGCTTTGGGGTGGTGTCCGGACACCTAGGACACCCTCTTGTGTGCGCCACTGCCACCATATAACCATTATTACTCCTTTAGTTAAAAGGTGGCAATCGGTCGAGATGGTTGTGCGATTTTAAGTTATGCACATTTATTTTTTAGGGTTATTGTTTGAATGAATACTTGACAATATATGCTATGTACTGTGTAAATTTAAGGTTGATGTGAGGGGCCTACATTTGTGTAGGGGGTCAAGGGCCTACTTTTGGGAAGGGGCCCAGGGCCTCATGGAGTCTTAAGTCGTGCCTATAGTGAAGGCATCTCAGGAAAATAATCTGTCAAAACAAGGCCTATTTGCAGTGGGCCATAGGACTGTATTGCATTAAAATACACTAAAATATAATTGCTATGAAAAATATTTGATTTAAATAATATATATTACTAGTTCCGGATTTTCTTTAGAAACTCAAGATGAAAATCAATTAAACCGATAAAATGCATGTTCGGTTAGGAAAAAACATTGCTTTATGTAATTAAATGTAAATGAAAGCATAGTCTAATCCCTATGATCCTCTGCCCTTAATGCAAGACTGCTTTTAGAGGTCATTTGAAGGGTCTTAATTAGAAATACATGTACATTCCTCGGGTGGCCTCCGTTCAAGATTCGATGTTGCTGCGAGCAAGATTAGAGGATCTAACAAGGAATATAACAACACGTTCCTCTTCATTGGGGGTTGGTAAATAATGCCAGCTACTTGGAGAGCCCAATTTGAATTTTTATCAGATGACATAAGAATTCAGGAATACATTAACTATTTGATAGTAGTAATGAAGTAACTTTTAGGTTTTAACAAAGAAAAAAAAAGGCTATTTACACTGCACACATTTAAGGTATCCGATTGAATTTAGAACCTTGATTTTGAAAAAGAGTATAGATAAATAATTATTCTGGTATTTATTGTCATTTGAATGAGAATATACTTATAAAATAATTTAAGAATATAATTGCAATAAAAAACATTTAAATGTAATTTTTTGACAAAAAAATGAAGAAAAAAGTAAATATTTTCAAAATGTTTTACTTGTGTGAAAAATGCCTCTTTAGTAATTATATTTTGAATTTATATCTGAAATTTCTTAACAGAGTTTGAACTAGGATTTTTTTTTTTTAAATACGTAATTTAGAAGAGGGTTCATTCATATTTCATTATATCAGAGTAGAGAAGTTTTAACAAGAAACACAACTTATTAATTGAATTAATAGTAACTCTAGAAATTAAAATTTTTAAAAATTTTTTAGTTCAGGATAATCTAAGAATTCCTAGTTATATATATATAGGAATTTATTATTATTCTAAAAACATTTTTCTGAGAATGAAAATGTTTTAAAAATATGTAATTTTTTCTTCATTGTTTACTAAAAAAATGCTTTTAAATAATTTTTAATGCAATCATAACCGAATATATATATATATACATATATATTCTAATTAATAATAAAATTATTATTCATCTAAATATAAAAAAATATTCATTTATTCACTTTTATAAATTCACCGTTCTAAAAACAGCAGAAACCTGAAATAAATTAAATTAGTATGTCACAAAATAATTCACACATTACGTACAAGAAGTTTTGAAAAACAGCATAATGATTCGAAAACAGATATGTATAATTAATAGAGTACTTTTCAAGTTCATAAGTTCTCATTTGAAAAAAACTTAGAATGAGAAATAAAACCCCACTACAAGAAATGTACAGAAAAATTTCACCAAATACATCCAAAAACAAATTAACTTTACGAAATACTTTTCTTGGGTTTCTTTAGCTTTAAGGTATCACTCATAATCTTTAAAGAACTACTTTCAAAACCATTCTTTAGAATTTTCAATACATTACCACAAAATAAAATCCAAATTTGTATAATTTATAGATTTATTTGACAAATTCAAAATAAGGCACAAAAATAACTCCTGTATCGAAATTGTCCTGGAATACCAGAGGAATACCCCGGCCAAACATCCCTCAGACCGAATACAAACATCATTAAAAAGAAGTCGAAATAGCACATAAAGAGCACGTAAACACATTTCTATAAAGTAAATATCATCTCAAACACGGATTTTAAAGTTGTTGATCTGGAATAACATAAACAGACTGCATTCGACTAAAACCTCCCAGGATGCATTGGGAAGAAAATAGCGTTTTTCCAGTCAAACTTTTCTTGCAAATAAATTCCATCATTATCTTGATCGTCCAGGCATCGCTCTCAAATGACTCAAATCAGGCAAAAATGGCATTATCGAAATAAATTATGATTAAATAAACACACAGCAAAAAAAAGAACACTTTTGATTTCAGAGTAACAGAAAACCATTTTAACTTCCAAACTTGGGCATCCATTTAATCATCCAGTTCCGTCTCGACGGTAATTGATAAAATCATTAGTAACGAAAGTGATCATTTAGCAGGGGAACTTCGCAAAAGGGGAGGGGGTAGATGTACGAGTATAACTACCGAAATGGTTTATTTATTCAAAAGGAGTTGTTTCAGTTTCTTTGTTTCTTCAAATGATGATGGCCCTTTTCTTCCATTCCGCGGTTATTATCTTAATTTATCAACACGCACGCGACCTACCCCCCCCCTCCTGCCTCTTTATCGAATATTCAAATCACTTCAAGTGGAAATGTTGAAAATCCAAACAACGGCATATTTGACTCGTCCAATGATAATCGCTAATGGCTTTCGTTCCAATCGATTAACTCCTTCTTCCCGCTCCCCCCCACAACCCCTCTCGCGCAAATGATACAAGGGGGTTTCGGAAGACGACATAAAATCGCCTGTAATTTGTTTGCAGCGATTCGTAGTCATCCGAGTCAAAAAGTTAATCGTCAAATGCATAAAATAGATGCGGTTGTCTTCCGTGATGATTGTTCCGAGGCCATTATCGTTATGTTTCGGGTATTTATTCGGGATGTGTACCGCAGGGTGTCCCTTGAATCATTCTGGGCGAGTGTCGAAAGATAAGACACTTGAGATTGTATTTGTAAGTTTTTGTTTGGTTATTGTTGATTGGGGGGGACCTTTCTAAGAGAATGGGCTTAGAGATGTGTGTATCTTAATTTCGTACTCAATATGGTCCATGAAACCATGCGATTTCTCTGATTTAGCCATTAAGTTTGAAATTACTGGGGGCCTTTGACTTTCGTACAGTTTGCTATTGGGAATATACTTCATCTAATAGTTGTAGCTTTTGGATTCTTAAATGTATGTATAGTATCAATTATTTATCCACATTAATATCCTTTTCAAGTAAATTGATAAATCTATATATGTAGGACAAAAATAGAACTCACTCATTTATCACTTCTCGAGAACTATAAGACCGATTTACTTGAAATTTGGCTAGCATGTATCTTTCGTTAAGATATCCGACTACTTGCGAAAACATTTCTTTGAAAAAATGGAGATATGGGGATTTTTTTTTGCTGTTGCTTTTAGGTTTGTTTAGTACATTTTAAGAAAAATATGCTAAAATTAAGAATAGAAAAAGAAATTATTATTGTTAAAATGGGTAAAAATTGTGGCAAAAAATAACATAAACGTGGCCCATTCTGTACCAAAAGTTTATAAACAGATTTTGAATTTTTCAATTCTGATGTGTCACTATGTTATTCTTTTTTGAAATGATCTTCAGAATAAGAGATATCTTAATTTTTCCAAAAACTAGAGCACTTTATCTTTGTTATTATATGAAATTTCTTTAGAAAACAGTTATTATATTCACATAAGGAACTGTAAATTTTGTAATAAAACAGTGATTGATCAATATGAAGGTTAAAACACTTCTACTCTTATACAGAATATGCCACAAAAAAAGTTCAGTTAATTATTTTCTAACTTTTTTGAGCAATTGCTGTCTCCGTTTGGGCATTTTCCAAAAAAAAAAAAAAAAAACACACACACACACATTTTGAGTAAAACGCGTTTTAAAGTATGACATCTTGCTTAAAATAATGACATCTGCTTTTACTAAAACATTTGTAGTATTTGTTCTAGTGAACGGAAAATAATATCGATATTTTTATGAAGATAATAAGATAGCCTATAAATTAAAATTATAAAAAAATTTGTCAATTTTCGGTAAAACTCACAATTTTAGGATAGTCGGTTACCTTGTTAGAAATTCCATGCAGAAACAAACTCACGGAATTAATAAAATTGTTTAGATGTAATTGAATGGATCTAATTGGCATATATGGCCATACCCGATCTTCAAATGTAAGAGGATTGATTTAACATTAATTAATAAGTATAAATTTGCCAAAAAAAATTTCTCTGAGGTGATTGAATTATTGTTTAATAATGTTACGTTCTGAAGGTACACGATGACTTCTGAAGATGAATTTCATTATTTTGAATCAATAATCAAAATGATAAGGAACACACTTGAGTTGGTACACCACTCTCGAAATTTCCTGGAACCCGGAAGTATAATTTACGTCATTGCTTCTCAAACTGTGGGGTGCGCCCCTTAGGGGGCTGCTCGACAACTCTACGAGCGGGGGAGCGAGAATATTAAAAAGTCGAAAACAATAACTTATTTTTAAAAAATTATTAAAATACTGAGAATAAACAAATATAATACATTTTGACACAATAAAAAATACACATTTAGAACGATATAATACACATATAAAATACATTGTGCTGTACTGAAACAATTATAATTAATTTAACAATACTAAGTTAAGAACAAGTTTAATAATTACCAGTGACTCAATGGCTTTGTCTTATATAAAACTATATATAAAAATTAACACTCTTCTTGATAATTTGTACGGTTTATAATATTATATTTATATGGTCCCCTTAACTGTCAATTAAAAGTTACGCAATTCACTCCCTAATGCCTCCATTTGGTAGAGAAAAGGAATAAATAAGTAAACCCTCTAAAATAAGTAAATCCTTCGCAAACACGGTCAGAGTCTTTTTTATTTCATTCCAAAGCCTTCGGAGTAATTTTTATGGATAGCAGTACACAGTAAAGATCGTACTTGAGAAAGACGTATATATACGTCTGGGGCAATTAACGTTTTAATTGAGCGAGACGTTTATATATACCGGCGGTACTTAATATGTTAAAGTCGTGTTGTAGCTTTAGTGTCAAAGTATAGAGTTATTGAATTCAATACACTGTTTTTGTATGGAGGGGGCGCAATGAAAATTATTATTGAGTTTCGGGTCGCAAATATTGAAAGTTTGAGAAGCACCGATTTACGTCCTAGCCTAAAAATAAGCCTCTTTATGTAGCAAACAAATTTTTGACAATTATGGAAGAATGTGATTGCAATGAACAGAGTATTTCCTTTAATTTTTTAACAGGTTTATGTACTACAACAACGTATATGTAATGAAAATATTTATATTTAATTAGCATTCATTTGTCTCAAGAATGGGTAACCGCTTGACATCATGATATTAAAATTATTACTAGATTAATTTCGCTTATATTTTTAACGTTTTATTGAAAAATGCCCCTGATTGAAAGTAACGAGGAATAAAAGGATGTACAACTTGAAAAAAATTAAATGAAGGCAATATTTATCAATTTTATAATATATGTATCGATAAAAATATTATTAATTTATTGCAATTATATTACAACTAGCAAGTCCTTAGAGGTCAGAAAACAAACTTGTTTCTTTCACTATACATATTAAGAAGTATAAGAATCGGGTGACTAATAAAAATGTAAGTAAGGCTTTGAGTTTTGTCTTTCAAATTGCACGAATTTTTGAAGTAATTACTGAGTAACAGCAATGCCGTGCAGCGCATTATGTTTATAACTGAAGTGAAACTTCTTTAAGGACGGGAGTGAATGGAAAATTTACCCAGTTTTGCGTAACAGTGAAAAAGCGAACGGAAGTAGTGATTCCCCTCCCCATCCCCCGAAACTTCGCCATGCTGAGGAGATAGCGAGCGGGAAGAAAAGAGAGCAGAGCGGGGGGGGGGTACACTGCGTAACTTCTTGCGTCATATCCGTGAAAAAATTGGATGATTGCTAAGGGGAATTCAAAAGTATATCTTGCTGCTATGGACGAAAGGCACTTAGGTATTAGTGACATAAAGTGGGTGCCCTTGCTACTATCGTAACGAAATAGCGTAGCATATTTTCGTAGTTTTTATGTAATAAACGTGCCTTTTTCAACGAAATAAACCCACCCAAAATATTACCATTATATGGCTCTTCCCGTTACGGGAGTGTCTGGGGCATTGTGTATATGTAACGGGACCATTTATTCTTTGACTCAAAATGGGACGTTATTTTGTTTAGGCCAATTAACAGGTACGCATATAAAAAACCCCACTTTTTTAAAGTTATTTATTCAGAAAAAGTTAGCTTAAAAGTTACGAATTAAAAAATATACCCCAAATGTTTAGTTATATTTGTATTTATCAGGGGAACAAATTTGCTTTAATATAGTTGGTGAAGATTTTAAGTAAGAATGAAACTCTTGGAATGTTTTTTTATATTCACCTTAATTATCAACATCACCTTTAGAACTGAAATTAGTAGCTGGATTTTCTCAGATGTCCACAATTTGTTCATCATAGAAAATACTCTTTCTACTGGAGCATTTGTAGCAGGCAAACATAAAATGATTCAAATAAAATAGAAAAGTTTTCATGCTGTAGATTGTTGGCGTGAAAGAGTTTGAATACTTCCACCCAACGAGTTTCCGTGGTAACATTTAGATCATTTTTATTCGGTTACTTTTTGCGATGTAATGTAGTTAGAAATTAGTGAAAATTCGTCAAAAACTTCTGTATCATAAAAACAGTCAATATACTCCTTTTCAATTAATACATCCAGAGATTTTTGAACTTCTTCCCATGCGGGGACCTTTTTTAAATCTGCCTAATAAAATATCTCCATTACTTTGGTAAGAAATCAAGTTCACTGCTCCAGATATTTACGGCTTAATTTATAAAATTCTGTAGCCGTCCCTTTTTTTAACAAACTCTTCATCTCTTTATAAGTACTATTATCTTTTGATTTCACCATTAATTGACGGACCGTAAATGGAAGAGATTGTTTGGTCTGTTTCTGAGTCAAATGTCTTTTAGTTGATTGATTTCTTTTGCAGCTTCAACTGCCGATACAGTCTGACCTTCAAGTTTCAATACAGCTTTCCGAACAGCGTCGCACGGTTTCCGAAAACGGGACAATTTTGCGTCCCAAAGTTCATTTCGGGGACACCGAGACTCGTATGTATAAAAAGGGACAGTCCTGTTCAAAACGGGACGTATGGTCACATTATGTATATGTCACTAACGTTCGCGACAGTATCGCTACGAATAGTGTCTTGTAAACAAAGACAGTGACTGTTAGTGATGCATTAAGTTTAAATTGTTATTTTTTATTTCCATTGAATCAAAATTAATTCTTGTGCTTGCACCGCTCTATTTTCATGTCGAAAAATCAAGGGTATAATTTGGGACTTTCAATTCAAAAGGATTCTGAACGTTCAATTGTTAAACAAGTTATTTGCGGATTTTAAATATTTTTCATGTAAGGAAAGATTTTTTTTTTTACTTACATATGTAGAACAGAAAGCGAAAATCAGAAAATACATGCACTTTTCTCTCTTCAACAAAAAAATTATCTCCAGCACACACAATGACATTCAGTAATTTCCAAAAGAACTGCAAATTTATGTTTAGAGTTATATTTCAGATTTTTTCGTAGTTCCTTAAATGTTCATTAATCTGAAGATGTTTATCAAGTAAGGTCTACTATAAATTTATCAACGTCCATCCACTCAAAAATTGACAAATTTGTAGAATAGTGCAGAGTGCCATTGAGAATTGTACCACGTGCCTCATGTGGTACCCGTGCCGTAGGTTGCTGACCCCCGATTTTAAACAATAAAAATCAAAGCAATTTAATCAGTAAAAGTCAGAGTAGATTTACTTTAATGAGTTTTAAAAGCGGTCTATGATTGAATTCTTATAAATCAAGGCAGTGAAACGAATTTTTAATTTTAATACATATTAGAAGAATTATCTGAAGTTCGTGACATGATTCTAAGGTGTGATGTATCGATTAGTCCACCAAATGCATTCCCGAAATGTAAACTTCCGTAAATTCTTTATAGTGAAATATTAATTTAATAAGAATATTATGATGTAAAAAGTACATTTCGAGATTTATTTACTCAACAATTTCTACTTTTTATGAATAAAATAGAAATAGTAGAAATTAATTTAAAAATAATATCTCATGATTTCAAAAACTGCACCTTGAAAGCTTTTTTTTTAAATGTCACAATTATTTGTTTTACAAAAAAAGTATTACGTAAATTTTTTTTTTGTTTTTTTTTTGTGAATTGTTTTCTATTTTCTGATATGTTTCAAATTAAGCTCTGATGCTTTTTGAACAAAATAAATCCAATTTTTAAAACTATTCCGCTTTTCATTCAAAATCCTGATGTTTTTCAATGAAAAAAATGGAAGGTATACACAATTATGTATAAAATGTGATGAAAAATTTTTCTGCACATCTCATTAAAAATATGCAACTAGGAAAAATATATAAATGTTTTTTGGTTTTTGTTTGTTTCTTTATTTAAAACTCTTCATAATTCATAAAAAAATAAATTGTAATTAAAAAATTCTTCGTAATACAAAGCTCAGATTTTTTTTTAAAATTAATTTTATTATTATTGTTATTATAGTTTTTAAAATAAAATAAAAACACAAGTCATTAAGTAGTCATGTAGTTCTTATAAAATTTTTTAAAAAGATGAGTGCAATAGAATGTACAAAAAACGGCACTTAATTTCTTTTCAACGTTTCATGCTTTAAAAATAAACATTTTAAAAAGAAAACTACGAGTAAGGACTCAATTATGCTCAATTTATAATGAATGGGATTGAAAAGACAGATACACAAGAAAATAATATAAAGTTAGATTTTTAAATTAAATTTTTTAAATATCTACATTGTCCAAATGTAGCGAAAATATAACGTAGAAAAATACATGGATTAAGAATCAAAACTGATTAAAAAATTGCTCGTTTTTCCTTAATTATTCCAGAATTTAATGCTTAATACAACAGTTACTAATTTTTTTTAAAAGCAATTAACGAATTTTTAAATTGTTCTAAAGAAATATTTGCGCTTTTTATACACTAGTTTTATAATTGTCTTTACTATCTTTCCCTTTTTGAATATTTTTTTACTAAGTATGATTTGTATCCATTTTTTTTTAAATATGCTTTTATCTGTTTCTATAAACTAAGTAAATAAGTTTTTATAAGGTTGCAATTTATTTCAATCTTGAATGACTTAAAATAAATGCACTCAATCAAAAAATATATATTCTTTAATTGGAAAAAGAAATATGAATAATTTAATTTCTACTGAAAACAAAATAAGGGAAAAATAACATACATTGTTTTACAATTATTTCAAACATAAATGAAACTGAAGCGTTGCAATTTTTTTTTATAACTGCATGTAATAGTTTACTTAAAAATACTTCAGTCTGAACTGTTTCAATTATTCTAACTAAAATCTTTTAACATTAAAAATTCACATATTATGCTCTTAAAAATAAAACTATTTAGAAAGAATTTGACTTTCCGTGAAATTTGTTTTATTTTATAATAAATAACAATATTATAAAGGTACAACTTAACTAATAGTTTCAGTCAATCATACACGTTTTTGTATTTTTATGTAACTCTTTTTTTATATTTTCTTCTCCTTTATAAATATTTTCAAAATATAGAATGGTAGGAGCAGTTAAAAACAATTAATAATAAAATTACAAAATTCAAAATATGAATGAGTATAGCAAAATTAACCATCATGAGACAGCTAGTTAAAAAGAAATTGCTCTTCAGGAATGGAATATGGTCCTCTTTTCTCAATGATTGGACATTACTATGTGGTTAACAACAGCAACAAGATAACGTGCTGCTTTCTTGTTGAGTAGTATAGTAGGTATCTTTGTCATTAAGAAAATGAGGAAGATAAAATTTTGGCTCCTCCCCTTTTTGAAAATGCCACAATTCGGTCCAATAATTGGGTTTATAATTATTGACGTTGCCCATCCAATATAGAGATTAGCGACGCTGACTTATGTGTCGTAGGGCCTGGGTTCGAGTCCTGGAGAAAGTATTGATGTTTGTAAATGAATAGTGCCCCTTTGCCGCAAGGTGATACTCTAAGTAGCAGTCGAACCGTAAGCCCTCTCGTTAGGTAGGTGGAAGGGGAAGAGAGGTGGGAGGCCCCTGACCACTCCTAGGGTGTTGTCCTTCAAAATTGGGGCTCAACCGAGCCAAAACGTACTGACACCTGAATGATGCTCAAAGCTACGGCTAACGACAGACATACATCTAGACCTTTGCCGCGAAGAATTTCGTGGGTCTCGATCTGATTTCGTCAGATAAGCGCGACATTAATAACAACAATAATAATTTTTGACAAACAAAATGATGTTCAGAAAGCAGTTAAACAGGGAAGGTTGGTTGATTTTTGAACCAATTATTTTCGGTTGAAATATTGATTGCATCTCCGATAAAAAAAAAGTTAAGCTGTTAGCTCTCAAAAAATGATTTATATATACTATCTGGAGGGGGGGGGAGAAACGTTGCAGGCATATTTTAAAGCTAAATAAAATTCTTTAAATAGTTGATTAAACTAGTTAAATCTCACAAGTATTGAATGCATAGTCACGTTTTTCTTTGTTTATTATTTAATCATTGAGACTTTTTTTGTTTGTTAAATATCAAGTTAACTCTTGATCCATCCGACGTTTTACTAATAATACGTAATAAAGAGTATCAATGGAAGAAAACGAAATAAAAAGTAATTAATTAAAGCTAAATTTAAGCCTTAATATTATGCCAAAATAAAATTAAGAATGTTTAGTGATTATATTAGATCACATCATCACTTGATCATGCTATAGAACTTATGAGTTGATTAAGTGAAAGGTTAAATTATTCAATGGCACTTTAAAAATGAGATCATATAATTAATAAAGAAAAACACTCAATAAGTAACTGACTCAGCATTCCACAATGAATTATACATAATCATAGCTCGCCATATCACATATTTGAACATATTCATCCAAGTCAATCATATAATTCTATGTCTGGCTATTTTTCCTCGAAATAATATGCCTAAGGCATTCTTAATTATTCCTTTATACAATCGGACTCAGATTAACCTACCGTCTATTTAACGAATTTTTCTCTTAACGAATAATAAAACCCGAATAAACTAATTTCTTTTCCAAATGACATATTGTTTTTATCCGGTACAGAAAAAAACTTCTTTTGTTGGCAGTAAATTTCGACGGGAAGGGGTGAAGCCCACTATTAGACATAACAGGTTCAGATGAGTCATGAGTGGAACCTATAGTGTGAGTTTTGAACAGGACAGGAAATTCCTTTTATATCTCACCCCGCTCCACCATGCAGGAACTATTTAGATCTAAACGATTATGTTACATTTGATGAAAAACTGACAACCTGTGCAAATGTAGTTGATGGTATTCTTGATTTGTAGCCAGTGTAGAGCTATTCTGATGCAAAAATTAATAATGAAACTCCTATCAAATCTGTAACATTTTCTAATGCTTTACATTGTTTGGGAACAGTGAAAAAATACCTTATGCAGCAGGATGTCAATTATGTAATAATTTCTTCTCTGTATAAACTCTAAAAAGAACTCTTTAAAGCTAAAAATCAAAAAGGTTGTAAAATATATATTAGTAAGTATTTTAAAATTTAAAATTAACTGGTGCGTAATAATTTGCTAATGCTATTTTTAGCTGTTGAATAAAAAGGGTGTAGTTTTTAACGACGGATATTTTTTTATATATTTGCTTATTAAAGAACTTCCAAAAGGTAATTGCAAAAAAATTTGTATTTTGTTTGGACCCCGATATAACGAATAGGCCCGAATTAACGAATAAAATGTTCCATCCCGATGAATTCATTAAATCGGGTTCCAGCTGTGTATGTATAATGAAAACCCTATTCATATTAATACAAAACATGCTGTTTTAGCTCTGTGTTGATGAAACAGTGTATTAGAAGCAAATACAATAATACTCAACTTTCAGAATGACCTATTGCAAAAGAATTCCTGTCAAACGAAGCATACGGCATCATACTTCCTGAAAATTTTTAATTAAAATTCTTTATAATTCAATTGCTTTATTATATAACCTAATTTCCATCTCAAAACACCTAATAATGCTATGATCCGCTGCTTTTATAAAAAAAAAAATTATCAATAAAATTAAAAGATTCACTTAATTTAGAAGTAAATCGTTACATATCAAAATAAAATACTTACCATATATTCCACTAAATGCATCTTCATGTATTGATCGTATCCTGTTGTCTTCAATGTCCAAAGCCGACAGATGTCGCAAGGTCACAAAAGCTTCTGCGTCTAAATGCGTCAAATCATTCCCGGACAAGTCCAAGTCACACAATGACTCGGGCAAGTTCTCCACCAGCACCTCCGTCAAATTGTTATCATGCAGCCTCAGGCCTTGCAAGCAGTTAAGTCTCTGCAAAGCATACCTGGGCACTTGCCCGAGCCTGTTTCCACCCAGATTTAGTCTGGTAAGGCTGGCTTCTGTCCCTAGGAAAGCCCGACTGTCGATCAGCCTTATTCTGTTCCCATATAGTGAAAGCCACAGGAGAGAGACCAGGTCCCCAAACACATGTGCTTCAAGGGTCTCGATGAGATTAAAATCAAGATTAAGAGCAGCCAAGGACTTCAAGGGCGATAAGGCCCTTGAAGGTACACGATTCAAACAGTTTCTAGCAAGATCCAGAGATTCCACGTCGCCAGTGAACGCCCCGTGGTCAAGTTTAGAGATATTCGACTGCACAAGAATAAGGTTTCGGATGTCCAAGCCATCCAGTAACTGTTTTGGAAATGAGGATAAGTCTGTCTTACTGATTCTCAGGAACCAGAGCGTTTGTCGCGTGAGACCCACCACGTCCAATACCTCCCTCAATTGTATAGAGGTGATGTCTGTGCAGACCACGTCCAGTCCGAGTGGACGCTCCAAGCAAGTGCAGGGGCTGAGATGCTGGGGAAGGGGACAGTCGAAGTGTTGGCCGCAGGTGAGGCACATGGCTGCTGCTGCCGTCATGAGGAGCGATGCCAGATTAATGCGGGGTGGAGTTCCAAGCATGACCCTGAAGCCAGAGATTTGAGGCCGGGTGACAACATCGTAATCAGCAGACCTAAAAGACAAATGGAAAAAAAAATTAGTCCTGAACTATATAACATCCATTCAATATATATATATATATATATTCTACTTTATTTCTTATAATAATAATTTAAAAATGAAAGGAAATATATATTTTGCTGGTGTTACATTGGAAGATGATGTTGGTGTAGTTCAGACTTTTCCCAATCTTATAAATAATTGTGCTGCCACTTGTCCTACTTGTATCCCAACAGTATTAGTAATTATCATTAACACGAGAGAGATAAGCAGCTCATTCACATTTTCCAAATATCACATTCATTGTAAAATTACCCAGTTGGCTCAAAAACATTGAAATAAGTGTTATTAAATTTATTAAGATTTATTTTGGAAGGAAATTGGCCAATCAAATGCACGAGTTAAAATGTGGAGTTAAAACGACTTAAAATGGTCAGTCAAATTAAAAGTGTACAATCTTAAAAAGAACATCTTTATTAGAAATCAATAGAAACCACCATGTACGTTGCTGCCATCGTTTCTGCAGAAGGGTTTTGCCTTCGCTGTAGGAAGATCACGGTCGAATCTTGGTGAAGTTCTGGACTGATCTCTTTATTTAATCATTCGCAGGGATTTTCTTAAATGATCTAATGATGTGGAAGTCAGAGTGACAAATCCAGACTGTACGGCGGGTTCTCCAATAATATCCAATAGAATTTTTAAAGGTCATCTGGATTTCACGAAAGACGTGCAGGCAAGACATTATCATGGAGATCCGATATAGTTGGCTACCCTTCAAAAAAACTTTCAAAATAATTGTTCGGAGACGTTCTGCTTATTACTCACAGTCTTCGCAGTAGTCAGCCAAATTTTGATTGAAGATGGTATTACACTCACCTTCCTCAATCAGAAACTGCACCATCATGCTTTGTTCCAATTTGGCCGCATTCATCTATAGAACGTGCGATCTTGCTTTCTATCAATTTCCTCTACCATGAACGGGTTTCACTGATGAACACTGTTTGCTGAGTACACTTACTACTTTTCCTTAATAACCTTGTTTGGTAGCACTATTATAGCTGCGGTCATTCTGACTCAATTGTACATGCCTACTTTCATCTGGTGCATATATTACACTGCTTCTCAAACTTTTAATATTAGCGACCCAAAGTTCAATCATAATTTTCATCTCACCCCCCTCCAATATAACGAATTGTATTGCATTCAATAATACTATAATTTGAGGCTAATGCTACAATATGACTTCAACATCTTGGGTGCCACCAACGTATATAAACGTCTTGCTCACCCAAAGCGTTTATTGTACCGGACGTATATATACGTCTTTTCGATGTACGATCTTTTCTGTGCACTGATATCCATAAAAAATATTTCCGAAGGCTTTGGAATGCAATAAAAGGACCGGGACTGTGTTTGCGAAGAATTTACTTATTTCAGCAGATATGCTTATTTTTATTCCTTTTCTCACCCTCCCCCAATACATCCCATACGCACGCCTACTTAGAAAACTGTGGCATTGAGGAGCGAATTGTGTAAATTTTAATAGGCAGTTCAGGGATTCATTATAAAATGTACAAATTATCAAGATGAGTGTTAATATAAATCCATAAGGTCACTGGTAATTATCACACTTGTTCTTAACTTAGTGTTGTTAAATTAATTATAAAATGCATTGTACTGACTGATGCATTCACAATTGTATTCCATCAGTGTAAATGTTTGTTTTATTACGTCAGAATGTATTTTGTTCGTTTACTTACAGTAAATTAATATTTTTTTAAAAAATAATCTCTTGTTTTCGACTTTTCATAATGCTCGCGCCCCCTTCGTAGAGTTATCACGCCCCCTATGGACGCGCCCCACAGTTTGAGAAACACTGACATATTATGTAATGTGTATGCGTAAAAAGAGAAAAACCAACTCCTATTTCGACTTTACCATGTCCATACTCGAAAAATAAAAAAATACAAAGACTCCGTAAAGCAGGTTTTGGATTGGAGTAGAAATACACACCTACAAGATATGAATAAATTAAAACTGCATGGACCTTCTGAGGTGAAGACAAGAAAACATTTAACAACCTGATGTTATTAGTTGCATTACAGAATATTATAGTTTTCGTTTGAATTGAATTCTTTAATTTCTATCGGAATTTAACCATCATGATGATTCATTCATTTTATAACATCGGAATAAAGAAATTCCACAAAAATTCGAACGTATCATTTTTCCCAGACGTCCTTTGCCTTTCGTTTTCATGAAACGTGTATCTTTTAAAACATATTGACGATAGAATGCGACGCAAATAACACGATTATTCCCTATTCAAGTAACCATGTATAATTCCCACCTCGATATTTTTCTGTTCAATAAAAAAAATGCGTGGTTTATTTTACATTCTACTTCTAAGAAAAATGTTTTTCGAGTATCAGCTTTTTTCTCCCAACGTACAAGTTTTTAGAATTCATTCAGGAACTGTACCCGTTGAGGTGATTTTACGGTGAATGGAACTCAGAATTTTTTGTATCACTTCAAAAGTGTTTATCGCCTTGCAAAAAATGAAAATATGTACTTGTTCAACATATTTTGTACAGCAAGATTTAAAAAAAAAACGTTTTGGGGTTGGTATTTCCGAGTTATAAAGGAGCCGAAAGCTTTTTAAAGATAAGCTAGTGAATGGAACGCGTACACGATAGAAATATCGATAAAGAGAAATGTTTTTTTCCTTGTCGGATTTTCAGATATTCATATTTTTTTATTGTATAAATATTTTTCAAATTTCGCAAAATTTTTCTGTAACTGGTAAACTTAATTCATATTGATGAAATTTTTAAAAAAAGCTTTTTATTATTTCTTCTATATATAGAGAGAGAAAAAAAAAGAATTTACTGATTTCAAAATTTTTTTTATTGAAAACAAGTAAAAAAATATATTTTTAAAGTAGCAGTTTAAAATTTTTTTAACAATGGATCGTATAAAAATTATAACACGTTCTGAAAACTTTAGTAATTTGTTTAGTAAAATCTACATCTTTAAATTAAAGATGTAGATTTTATCTTAAATATTAGCAATCTCCAAAAAAATATCTAAAGTTAGAATTACACACACTCAAAATGTTTCTCAACTTTATCAAAACATATCATCATGAAATAAGCTCACTATTAATATTAATTAAGTATCACGGAGTTACATATATACAGTCGACTCTCGATAATTAGAATTTGAAGGGACCAATGAAAAACTTCGAATTATCAGGAGTTCGCATTATCAAGAGGGTAGGAAAAAACTCCCAAAATACACGAAGATAAATTTTTTCCTAACTCAATTAAATTTGAAACTATGTAATAAAACAACAATATTGCACATATGTATAAAATTATTTTAAAGTATTTCTTAAAAAGTACACATCATGCAGTATAAATATTATACAGAAGTTAAAAGTCATGTATTAAAATAATACATTTATTCATTAAAAAACTATTAAAAGAATACATACTGTACATAACTTATTTTGACAAAAAAATCTGTTATCCTTTTCTGTTTTTATTTTGTGGCATTCAATCTAACTTTGTCAATAGATTTTTTTTAGAATAAATGGAGCTTGAAAAACGTCCTCATCAACATGATTCTGAAGGAAAAGTTGCATAGTTTGTTTACTGACACTTTAGCTTCTGTCAAGTTATCAGAGTCAACTTCAATGGTTATCAATTTTGCTACGTTACAGAGTAGACTTGCAGAGACAAAACAAAACATGCAATCTCCAACCTGTTTGCTACACATTCATACACAATCCTACGCATCTCTTCTTCACAACAGCAAACTATCCTTTCTGAACACATGTATAGTATGGCCACGTGTTAAATGAAAGAAATGGATGACTGACAACAGGTGCGGTTGATCTATTGTCCACTTAAAGGAATGAAAACAATAAAAGTGACTTTTTGCTGGAGGATCCAGAAAACACCAAGAAGGGGTGCATAAAGATGGTCATCAAAGAGGCTACGTTACAGGGGAGACACGCAGAGAAAACACAACGCATAACTTTTAAGCTCCAACCTGTTTATTACAGGCCTGCACATGATAATGGGTGTTTGAACTGTCGAAGATTTTATTAGATCACTTCGAATTATAGCGCTTGTTGTATTCCAGCCAGCCACATATTTTACTTCGAAATATTGAGGGAACCAAAAAGTATTGTTTTAGTTCGAAATATTAAGAGTTTTTCTAGGGGTTGAGCATATACTTCGAATTAGTGAGAGGTTCTTATTATTGAAGGTTTGAATTAGCAAGAGTCGACTGTATATGCATATATATATATATATATATATGCACACAGTCTATATTGCATAAAAGATCCAGTAGTATCCAATTTATATTCTTTGTAGCTTTACCTAAAAGGGACGTTGTATTTTGAAGGCATTATACAATGAAAATATATTTATACTTCTCGTCATGTATATATCACCTGACACTACTTCCATTAACTCCGTACACAGCGTATCAATCTCTTAACATAAATCTTCAAATTTCCTACACTTCTGCTTATATATAAATTACCATATGAAGGCATCATGACTTCTTCACAAGTCGATATTATCTTTTCACACAAAGTAATAAAGCAATCTAAGAAATTAGTTGAGGGAAATGTGCGTGACAACTGTGGCTGCAACATTTCTACCACATACTTTCATTTCATATACAAAAGCTTAAACGTTAAACAGTTGAATTATTTAAGTACTTTAAATGTGTAAATTGAAACTAGCATTAAAATATAAAAATTCGTAAATGTGTTACACTATAATATATGCACTTCATTAATCAACTTACAAGATAACGCTTATTTTAATGCAACACGCGTACGAAAATCCGTTATCTTTAACATTATAATAGTGAAGTTAAAGTCCTCTATTTATTTTAGTTATGAGACTTTCGCAAGATTAAAATTTTGAAAAATACATTAGTTATATAATCTATGGAATGAGTTAACACTGCAGAGCTTCCCTTTCAGGCATACGTCAGTTACGAGCGATTATTAGATAAATTATAATCAAGAAACTAATTAATATAGATTATATTCTTAATTTGCTAGGCTTAATGCATTTAGCTTATAACATTTATCTAATTTTCGTCGAGAATAATTCGTGCAATTATACACAAACAATGACAGAAGTGCTGAAATAAAACATGGCTTTGAATTCCTTCAGCAAATATTTTTCAAATATTTTAATTGGAATTAAATTTATTCTATGAATATGAGATGTATTAAACAGCTAAATAAACGGGTTGATAGAGTAATTTACAGCGTTCGTAAAGTAATAATTACTTGAAATTTATGATGTAAACACTAAACATAGCTTTGTATTAAGCATTGAATATCCCAATTAGTACTTAACATTTAAATTGGAGCAATAACGGTAATTTTAAGCGATTATTAGTATTAGACATAATTAGTTAAATATGAAATATCTTAAATTAATTTTGGAATGTGTCCAATACGTGTACAGTTTGTTAATAATATTAATTGCTTTCAATACTCGAAGTTGTTTATGCTAATATCGATCGTAATGTATACTCAACTATTTTTTAACATAATAATAAGTATTTATTGGAATAATTTACATAAAAATGCACTGCTGGTCATTAAAACTGGAACGGATGAAAGAAGGATGCTACAAATGGCAAATTCGTTTGAAAGGAAAATGTGGAATATTCAAATGACTTGCATTTAAGAGTTATCAAACGGCGTCAGAGAGAGAAACGGAATCATCAACTAAACAAAAGGAAAACTATGAAGCGGGTTTCGTATTTGGAAATCGCATTTCAATACCTATCAATTACAAGGAGTCTTGCTACACCTCGTATAAAACGGAGGAATGATAATTTACCCTTAAACTAGCACCGGCGTATATATCCGTCTCGCTTAACAGGTACGTTGAGTACCACTGACGTATATTTACGTCTTTCCGAAACACGATTCTTTTCTTTGCTCTGCTGTCAGTAAAATGATTCCGAAGGCTTTGGAAAATTGACCTTGGTAATTATTTTACGGATTTACTTATTTCAGAGAAAAATATACTTATTTGTGTCTTTTCTTCTCTCACCCCTAATACACCACATGCGAGCATCTGTGTGAAAAACGGTGGCACACCGGAGCGAATCACGTAACTTTTAATCGGAAAATAAGAGGTTAACACGTGTAGGAATTTTCTAGGGAACTAATCGAGGCCTAGAAGAGTGAGGCTTATCATTCAAGAGTATTACTCATAGATTTGATCAAAATCCACTAATTGTCAAGCGCATGTGGAATAAATGTGTTCAAGATGGTCAGACTGAACGCCGTATACGATCTCAACAGCCTTCCGACATGGACGCTCCAGTTAATTTGATTTTAATTTACGTAGCACATGTAATCAACATGAAATCCTCTTTGAGACTTTTCATTGTTTTGAACCACGTTCAAATGACGAGGATGACACTCGAGCTGGTATTCACCTCTCAAAGCTTCTACATCATGCCAAAGAGAAAAATTTGAGCTTCGACAGATTTAGTATGCATTAGCCCCGCGACACTTCAGTAGCACAGGTTCCATACCAGCCATTCAATACGCCGACCACGAGTTCGTAACCATGACCACTCGGCTACCAAGGATACCACGAGTGACAGACATGATAGATATCAAGAGCTAGTATTACCCAGCATACCTTAAATCCAATACTCGCGGTCTTCAAGGCTTCGGAAACGTCTCTTTTAACAGGAAAACGCAAAACCATATGTTGTCTGACATGTATTCACTTCGACACAAAAGACGTCCGACTGTCGCCTTGGCCATCACATCTAGCAATGGTTGGATAACAGATTGAAATCCTCCCCTCCCCAGCTCTCCATCAACTACGATAGGTCAAGTTTGGCATAGACTTAAAGCAGCATGAAGTAACTTGCCTACCTGTGATCCAAGTCCAGTTCGACACAATGTCTATCCACTTTAGAACCGTTTTAGCAGCCGACTCCACAGTTGTGTGTACTTATTTAGTGCAAATTACCTACAAACGTAATCTTATTTTCTTATCATCTTGCTGTGTATATATATATATAAGGGTGCCCAAATGAAAAGTGGACAGTTTCAATAAAAAGAATGATTTGATTAGAAATCGAAAAAAAATTGCTCGGTGGGTTGTAACACAGGCTCCATCGTTTCGGCAACATATTTATGTCTACACTAAATGAAGGATGTAATTGATTGTTCAGGAAGTCCTGCCCAGTTTCCTTCACTTCATCGTCCAAATAGACACTTAATACAGCCTTAAGTGACCTAATGGCCTAGAAATTAGAGGGTGGCTAATTCGGATTCTACGATGAGTGTTTCATCATTTTTCAACGGATTTTTTAAAGCTGTCTTGGTTTCACGGGATTGGTGTGGACGGATATTTTTATGGATATCCGATATCGTGTTTGCTGCCTTTCTCGAAAACTTTTACACCAACTGTTCCAAGACGTTCGACCTAAGCAGAGAACTCGCCATAGACTTTCACTATTCATTGACAGGTTTCCACATTAAACTCACCTCCTGTATTTAAAAACCGTATTACCGTACTTTGTCCCGATCTGGAATCAACCTTATGTGACCCGAATTTAATTTCAATCAATTTCCTCTAGCACTAACATGCTTCACTATTAAACATCGTATGCGATGTACACTTCTTACCGTCCTTAGTGTCCCTGTTTGATGGCTCTGCTATAGGTGCGCTCATTCTGAAGTAATCGCATATGCCCACTTTTCATTTGAGCAAACCTTATTCAATAAGTAAAATCTTATTTGCTTAATTTTCCTGGGAGGGAGCTTTCTGTCCCTGCTCATATCGTCAAGTGCCACATCAGTCCCAGACCAAATGTCATGGTTTGCATGATATCATATCTGGACAAAGGGCATCTATCATGCACATTACCAGTAGTTTAAAATCAGACCTGTACACGATATAAAATTTTTTGTTTAGATTTCAGCCATTGGTGAATGTCATCAAGCAAATAATTCCAGCAGGATATGCCTGATCTCATGTCACATTGTAATAGAGGGTTGGAGACATATCTTAGTGTGAGAGGGCCGGAAGGAAGATTAGCCACAGTCAATACAAATTTTGTTTAGTAACAATTCTCAATTAAGACACCAATTCAACAACCCAAACTAAATAATGCACCAATTACTAAATATGGGAAGCAATCGCGAGGTAAGACGAGATACTAGGAAAATTAACAATAAATTGGATCATTTACACCTTCTAATCCAATTCGTTCTAATCCGAATTTAAAGCTTAATTGACCAAATCTTAATATTAACCAAATAAGTAATGAAGTTATCTTGCCTAGTTTCAGGCTAATCAATCACTGCTATCCGTTAACAGTCTAACCTCTTTCCCTAATTCGAAAGTTTAATCTTTATATACGAATCTTAATTTACTTAATTACATCTTCTTCTTCAGAAGAAAGTTTTCGGAAGAATAAATTTTAAAGACTCATCCCCCCCCAAGAGGACTATTAGTAGGAAGAACGCAAAAGGATCCGTTACAATGTGTCCATCTCTCAGTGTCCTGAATGCAATTAGCAATCTTTTCTGGCCATTAGTTTCACTCGATATCTCTCTTTTTAAACATGAGTAGATGTATATAGAAATTTTGGAGCACCAGGCACACTGTAAATAAATTAAGATAGACAGTGGACTTGGCTTGGCAAGAACCATCTCAGAATGCCGTTTTCTGCCTCATTGACAGTCTTGCCATTGAAAGGTTTGTCTAACTGCCCGTTTGGTGCATATTAACTACTAAATAAACAGTTCTCAGGTACATATTTTATGTTTATCCCTCCTTAATTGCCGATTGAAAGTTACGATATTTTGTACCTATAAGCACCGTTTTTCTCATTGACGCACGTATGCGGTGTATTGGGGTCAAAGGAAAATACACAAATAAGCAAAGCAAATATTTCTTTCATATAAGTTATTACCTTGACAATATTTGTGAAGGATTATCATCGAGACGAATTTATAAGCCGGTAGGAATTTAAAATGTTAATTAAACATTTGCATATATGTCTTATATATATACTTCTAGTGTTTATCTTATTACGTGTTTATGTGCATTACTTCATGGCCTTACCATTTCCCTTTTGAGCAGTATAGGACTGTGAGGAGGATTGAACTCGGTATCTTCTGCTCCGTAAGCACCTAACATACCACTAAACTTAAATGATCAGTTCAGTCACGAGGGTGTTACTGGCTTACATGGATGATACCGCTACGCACTCCCCCACCAGTAAGTCGGTGGATAGGCGAACAAACGATGCATTTGTTATGTCGAGTGGGCTGCGTGAGCAGTTGTCGCTGTGATTGGAGGAGTTGCATCAAGTGAGTCTGACGAGTTTGTTTGGCTGCGTCAATTGAGTCTGGCGAGTTTGTTTTTATTGCTCTTTTTACTGGTGGATGGCGCCACGAAAATTCAGAAGGTTGCATTTTTCTGAATTCAGCCAAGGTCACCAATGAAGTGGCGCACTTATCCGGAGGACAGAACCCGCGACCTTTGGATCTGAAGCCGAGTAACTTAACCACTAGACCAAAATGATCACTTCAGTCCGAAGGCCGTTACTGGCTTGTACAGCTGATACCGCTACAATAGTAGCATTGAAATTAATTTCTTCAGAATGTATGTTTCATATATTTGTAAAAAAATACTTTGTTTAAAAAGAGAATTTCTTAGTCGTATGTAAAAAGAAAATAATTAGCAAAAATTGTTTTTTATTTTCAAGATTTTTTAAAATTATTTTTACCTTAAGAAGCAAAGAGAGACAGAAACCAACATAAAGTATATTCTATTAAAATTCCTTTTTAGGAAACCTCTAAACTCCAGCCTCTTTCTTAAGCTTAAACAATCGATATACATCAAAACATAGACCTCCACACTTTAGAAAATTATGAACACCCAGCACCCTTAGCTGAATTTCAGAGAAAATGTCTTAACTTGACAACCAACGCTTAGTCTCAAACAGGAGAGCAAATCCTCCCCCAACATAAAGCGTAAACACTGGAAGCTATGTCCAACACTCCCCTTCCATAATGAAACATGTAATTAAAATTAATAATCCCACGCGATCGAATGCAATTACTCACCATGGTGATCTAATATGCCAAATTTCCCCTCCTCCGTTTAGCACTCATCTTCGTTATTCTATTGAAAAATAGTTTATTTAACCCTTTATGGACAAATAGGCATGACAGCGCGTGGAATAGTTTGGGAATTCTCTTTAAATGACTCTTCAGTGTAAACATATCAAACTCATAAAAATAACCGAGTTGTCTGTATTTTATAATGACCATTAAATTATTTTACTTGTACAGTAGAACCTTTTTATGTGTGGTCCTTTTTTATGCGGTATTATATATTTGTGCGATTTGTTTTGTACGATTTTATTTTTCTGCGGTATATGAATTTCAAAGACTTTGGCGCATCTATAATGTTTTCTATCAATGTACATATGTACACTTTAAGACGATCTGTTCATTTGTTATAAACTATCTCTCACCAATGCAATTTCAATGGACTAAATTCATGACGATCACATGAAAAAGGCAATCACGTGTTCTCTTTGATTAAAAACTGATATACAAGTACTTCTACTTGTAAAGTTTAGATAACATTTTTTTAAAACTCGATTATTGGTTTCAGATGTTTGCATGTTAAAATTCTTCAAATAATTTATTTAAATTTAAAAAAAAACTTACATAATACGTGTACTTTTAAACTAAATTCATTTTATTTAACTATGTGTATTATTATCGTTGACAGATATGTACTTTTCAAAAGAAAGCTTCTGCAATAAGCAAAATTTGGCAACAATGAAGCACATGAACTAATGGACTAAATTCATGACGGTCACATGATAGCATAAACACGTGTTCTACATTGAATTCAAAACGGACAATAAACTATAGCTCGTACTTTTTATTCTATTTGTAAAACTTAGGTAAAATTTCAAATTGCATAATTGGGTAGATGCTCAAGAGTTATAAAAAGAAATTTCTGCAAAAACATTTTAAAATTAAAGAAAAAAAAGTCTTTTTTTATGCATGTACTTTTAAATAAAGTGACAAATATTAATTTAAAAAAAAAAAGTTTCTGTAAAAAGCGTAATTTGGCAACAACGAAGTGCATGAACTGATTTGCTGAAAATAGATAATTGCATTTATCGTGACTATGACGTCACATGTGTTTTTGAACTTGATTGGCTAAAATTATCATGTGATTATGACGTCACATGAATTTAGTCCATTGGCTGGAAACGCGTGATTACATTTATGATATAAATATGACGTCACATGAATTTATGAACTGATTGGTGGGAAACACGTGGATGCAGGTTATCATGTGACTATGACGTCACATGAATTTGGTCTATTGTTTTCTCTCAACGAGCTAGTAGCACGCGCTTAATTGAAGACGAAACTTTCAATGACAGTGACATTATCAATAATTTGATAGATTATAAAGACCGACAAAAAATAAACCGGATTTTCTTTGAGAGCGGATAAAATATATGCAAGGATTTAGCCTTCCAACTTATCAAAAAACCGTTTTCTAAAAAAAAGCAATTTCGGAAGAAGATTGAAATTCCAAAAAAAGCTTCGATGACATGGATACCTGATTATCGTGGCGTTTACAAGCAATTGACCAACCGATCGTCGTCACAAAAACTTATCACTTGCCTTACGGTGCCAAAAATAAATCATTTGAAATTGTATCTTTAAATGACGAAATCGATTTTGAACAAAGTCATCACAAGAAGAAGCACTCTTTGGATTACGATGAGTAGCAGTGCATTATGAATGAGCATTTTGAAAATTTCTCCATGTGTGTGTGTGTGTGTGTGTGTATACGATAAGAAATTAGATGTTTTAAAAATGTTTCCATGTGTAATTTAATTATTTATTTTGCTTGGAAGTATTTTCTCATAAATTTCGGAAATAACTGGAGTATTTTCTAAGTGCAACTTTTTTTATGCGGTCCCTTTGCATTGCATAAGAAAAATGATGTAGTATGTTGGCAAAGGTGTTTATTGTATGTAAGTATTTATAAAATGTTCGAATATTTTTTATACGGTTTCTTCTTATGTGGTTCCTATCTACTTTACAAAAGCAGGTGTTACTGTATTTTAAGTTAAGTCTATGGTGTTCTTCTATCAGTGGCGTAACGTACAACCCCGCATCACGCGGGATGCCTAAGGTTATAGGGGGTCCAAAGCCGGATTTACGCCGAGTACCTATCCTTTGTAAAATCCAACTAAGGGGCCCAAAATCTGACTTTGCAGGGTAGGGGCATAATGTTCTTTGTTACGCCATTGTCTTCTATTAACCTGGTCACCACGCCATTGTTAAGTTTCCATCAACCGAAAATCCTAATTTATTATAACTATTTTGCCTTACTCAATTAGATCATATCATTTGTATATTCTTCCTTCACCCTACTTCAAGCACACAATTCAGTCTTTCTTTTACTTATCTTCAAGATTAATATTGCTAAGATAATAGATGGCGTTGTTTCAACAACGCTGTTTTGCCATTGTATCGCTGATAGTGCGGAGAGGAGCTTTTGACAGAGTCTGAGAGTGGAGTGTGAGGTAGCTTAGCAAGATGTATAAAAGGTGTGAGTAGCTAGTAGTTGTACATAAAGTCGTTATTGGTACTGAAGAGTGGCAGCTGATTCTAGATAGATAAAGCCATCACAATTATTATTTTCTTAATTCTGATAATTATATTAACATTATAGATCATTAATATGCCATAGTGGCTCGCAAAAATTAATTTGCGATCCGTGTAAATACAGACGCAAGTTAGCTGACATTAACTCGCAGGCTGAGATGAGAATTTATACAAATAATCTCGCTCCTGATTTAAAAAATATTGTAGAAAAGTGTAACAGGGTACTTGTCTTATTAAGAAAAAAGACATCATGCACATTCACAAACTCGATTCTACAATTTTAGTATTAAAAAATGGTACAAATTTTTCTGAATCTTAAATTATAATACTTATATGTTCGTTGATAAAATAACCTTAAAATAAGAAAAAAAGTAGTTGTGTAAATTATAAAAAGTTTACCAATGTTTAGTTTCTCAATTTTTCTCGAAAGCATAATTTTTTGCCTTTAGGTACATTTTAAAAGAAAAAAAAACACTGCACACATGGTTCCAATTTTTTTATTCTTCCATATAGGATACCTGGGCATATAATGAACCTATTTTTTAAGTCAAAGTAGTACATATTTAAAAAAAAAGTTTTATGTAAGAAAATATTATTTAAAGGGGAAGAAAAGAAAATTTTTCAAAATAACAAAGTTTAATAATTTTTTTAAAGAAACCATCTTAATGTTTTAGTAAAAAAATAGGTCCACTATACTTTGTGTATTGTTTTATGTATGTGTAAAAATATTTTACATATTTAAGAGATACTTTTTAAAAAAATGGTATCTAAACATAAGCGTGTATTATGCCATCTGAAAAATTATACCCTGCTTAAATTAAACAAGAAAATATATTGTTAACTAGAAAATTATATTTGTATTTCTACAGAATGATTAAAATGTATTATGTAAGATTAGAAGAAAATCTAAGCTATCTGTTAGATACTTTTAAAGATATATGTCCCATAAAGAAAGAATTTTATTTTTTGCATTTTACTCTTTCAATCATGTCCTGGTAATCATAATGCTTGCCCTAAAAATAAATATGCTTGCAGTTATGGATATGAAACCAGCACTATAAATAAATTGAATCAAAATGTCACCTATTTTATTATAATATAATTTGTTTAAATTTTATTAATCGTAATTTCATGTACACACACTGGTGTCCAAAAGTTAAACATAAATCGTAAAATGCGAAAAACATGGAGTAAATATTCGTAAAAATATTCCAAATTTCTTACGGATATTAATTGGGTGAAGAAAAAACATTGGGTTTATGCAAAACTTTTCAGTCGACTACGTCCTGTGCGAAACATTGGCTCATGTCGGAACGTGGAGAAACCGATTCACGCAGCATAGGCAGTTCAGACAAGTTTCGTGCAACTGCTGTGCGAAGGAATGTTGTTAACCATCAAACAAAGTGAATGATGGCACAAAGACGCCAATTGGACATGTTTACGAAAGGAAGAATTGTTGGAATACTGGAATTCTCACAAAACGAAATGTGTCGAATTCTGAATGTGAACCAGTCTGTAATCTCAAGACTGTGTCAGAGGTTTCAAAGAACGGGAGACGTTACCCGACCACCAGTATCAGGTTGACCAAGAGTCACAACCCCTCACCAAGACCGATATCTGGTAATAAGTGCGCGACGTAAGGGGCAGTACTGCCAGAGCACTGGGTTCGGTGCTCACAGTCACCACAGGAATACGAATTTCGAGACAAACTGTTTACAGGAGACTCAATCATGCTGCCCTGTATTCCAGAATACCAACAGTTTGCATGCCCCTCACCTCTGCGCATAAACGAGCTTGTTTGAACTGGAGTTTGAAATATCAATATTGGAGTGTGGGAGAGTGGGCCAATGTGATGTTCTGTGACGAGTCCTGGTTTAGTCTGAGTAGTGATTCTCAGTGGGAAACGATATGGAGAGAACGTGGAACACGTTTTGAACCAAGAAACATAACGGAAAGACATCGTTTTCTATCGAGGGGAGTAATGGCATGGGCAGGCATCATGATGGACGGCCGCACAGACCTCCATTTCTTTGACGCGGTGTCTGTGACTGCTCAAAAAGGTACATAGACGAAGTTCTTGAGCCTTATGCTCGCTTGTTTCGATGTGCTGTCGGTCATGACTTCATATTCATGGATGATAATGCGTCCTGTCACCGAGCGGTGCTTATTGATGACTTCCTTGAAACGGAAAACATCTAGCATAAGTCGTGGCCTGCGAACTCCCTGATTTTAATCCTATCGAGTATGTATGGGATATGCTCGGGATACAAATTTCAGCCCTTTCGCACCCACAAAGCTCCGTTACAGAACTGAAGAGAGCTCCCCAAGAAGCTTCGAACCGTTTGAGCCCACAACTCATTCATCCTCTCATAGCAAGCATGGTAAATCGCTGTGCAGCGTGCCTGGCTGTCAGAGGTGACCACACGCCTTATTCAACTGC
>BMAO01030273.1:0-24506 GCA_019973975.1 Trichonephila clavata
GGATATGTGGCGGTTGGATGCAGGAGGGTACGACGGAACGACGTGTTCATCGCATCCATCTCATTGCACCACTTCACGTGAGGACAGGCAAATTGTGCTCATGGAAGTGGCGGATCACTCAGTCACATCACGAACCATCATCTCTAGTACGCATTGCCGGTACTTTTAAACAGCCAGCGATACATCTCCGAGGTGTTGGAGCCAGTTGTCTTTCCTTATCTTCAGGGCTTGGCCACAGCCAAATTTCAACAGGATAATGCGCGACCACACGTGGCACGCATTGCCCAAAGGTTCTTCGTCAATCACCAGATTGAATTGCTTCCCTGGCCGGCTCACTCCCCAGATCTTTCACAGATAGAAAACATGTGGTCCATGGTTGCTCAACGATTGACCCAAATTACATCCCCAGCTGCCACACCAGATCAACGTTGGCAACGTGTGGAAGCTGCTTGGTCTGCTGTAACTTAAGAACACATCCAAAGTCTCTTTGAATCAATGCCGAGGCGTGTGACAGCGGTGATCTCCAACAATGGTGGCTACTCTGGCTACTGATTCTGGCAGGAACCACACTTCACAGAAGTCTATAAAGTTTATCATTTGTTACTTGTTCAACATGTTATCTACAAAATAAATTTTGTCGTGCTATTTCTTGTATTTCTTAGTGTTGCATTTACGGTGGCCAGCAGTGTATATTTACTCGTACATCTTCCTAAAGAGGCCAACATATCACTTTATAGTGAACAAGTGCCTTATGCTCTTTGAATCTTTCCTTTTTTGGTTACAGTCAATTCAAAAAAAGATAATTAATTTATTTCGCAAATAACGCATAAAACTTTCGAAATATGTTTTTGTGATCGTGGTAGCCACGTGGTCATGGTCAGGAACTTTTGGCGGTGCTATCGAGTAGTGGGTTCAATAGCACTGGTGCTACGGAAGACCCAGTGTGTAGAGGGCTGATGCATGCTAAATTTTTAAAGGCTCAAAATCCTCAAATTGACACGGTGCGGAAGAATGAAAAGGGATAGCATCCTCTTCACCTGATTGAGGTTCAAAATTACAAGGTAAATTGCCAAAAACCCGCAGGATTTTATTTAGTTTTCCCATCTGCAAATGCTAGGAAATTTTTATTGTATCAACACAAATTTTCAGTTCATTCGAAACTAAAACTTGTATTAACATTACTTCTGCAATCCGTGAGTGAGTGAGTGAGTGAATATTAACGTCCCACTATTCAGCTACACGACGGCTTTTGGGGACGGTCCGCGTAATTTTGAACCATGGTCAAGTGACGCGGACGATCTGCAATCCGTGATCGAATCGCTTAGATAAGGTTGGTTCACTCTTTGATCTATTGGCTTAGGTTTGTTGAAAAGAAGAGAAGTGGGGGATCTAAAATGAATCGAAGAGGACATTTCCGTTTTTCCATTCGGTACCGATTTATTTATATAAAAGAAAAAAGAAAATTAAAAGTAAATAATACTAACTGGAAATAGGGTGCCATTTAAATAGATCTATATTTTGAGTTACCTTTGACATATTTTCTGTAGGTTTTTTTTTTTGTTGGTATTTCTTATTTTTTTTCCTTTTCTTTTTCCACTTTCTTTGTTTTTAGGCCTAATGCGCATTTATAATAGAGAATCTGATTGCATATAACCTCTTTATAAGCAAATTCGAATTTATTTCACTATCTTACCCCGTATTTTTCGGAATTATACAATTTTTTCATTCCAGTGTATATTGAAGCTGCGTAATGCCGGTCAACAAATTTATTAATACTTCTCTGTAATTTAGATTATGCCTTAACTTGTAAGTTATGTAAATTTACCTCTATTTCCCTGCAAAAATAAAAAAATAAGACTTCTAAAAAATATTTTTTATTCAATAAGTACTAAATGCTGGAGTGTTTATTTATCAAGAAACCAAATTCCCCAAGACCCCAAAGCTCTTTGCCTTTTGGGTGAGCCCGGTTCCAATGGGCATATCGTAAATAAGCTTCATGCTGCTGATGTGTAAATCGAAATCAATCACTCGACATTTTTTCAGGTTTTGAATAAATCGATTCCTAATGTATGTCTCCGTAGAATGTGTAAATTTCGATTCAAGCTTCTCAGAAAGAAAAAATTACCGCGTTATAGAGTTTTGAATAAGATTAGTTTTCAATCAATTAAATCTAGGTGTTTCAGTGTACATTATATTTAAAAAAAATATATCCTTAGCAATTAAATTTGTACTTGATAGTAAAACAATGGTGCATATTTTGAATACTCACTAGCAAGATTTAAGTAACAACTTGTGTTACTAGAATGCTGAATCTTTCTTTTGTAAACGTACTATTAATAAGTTTAATAAAAGAAATATATATATTATCTTTTTTGCTGTAACTCGCAGTAAACCCTACTTTTGTGGTTAGTGTTTCACATTTTCGCTACACTTAATAGGTAAAAGTGCGCCTTAAGAAAGCAACTTTTTGCAGTAATCTCTTGAAGAAAACACATTTGCTTCCTGAATGGTTTTTCTTGTTTACAATCGTTAACTTGATAGTGATTGTCGATGGATAATGAAAAGCTTATCCCCAGTGAATCTTGGTACTCTCGAATCGTTGATCCGCATCAAGTAATTATTCTCTAACCGCTTCTTTGTTTGGATGCTGCTTTTGAACGCCGAATTTAAGGGAAAACACTCTTCTTCGTTTTTTTTCAAAAGAACAACCTGAAGCAAATCATTCGGAAAAAGTAAGTGAATGGAGATTCCTGTGTGCTTTTTTAAAATAAATGATTTTATTTTCTTATTGATTCTTTTATATTTACTTTTTCGTTGTTGCAAAATATTTGTATGATGGATTGCTTTCCTTCAGTAAAGAAATAGGGTTTTTTTTTCATTTGTGATGAAATCCTTTTTATTTATGTAAATGTAAAAGGGGTTAATTTCATTGTACTAAAGTATTTATTTTTACTTATGAGAAAAGAACTCTACAGAAATGCATGTAGAGGAAAAATGGTTTTTTCCCCTTCTATTTGAGTGAGAGAAAGATTTATTTTCTTAGAAAATCTTGAGTCTAGCCTGTTTTTAATGTTCCTAAAAACCTGTAGTTCAAAATTCAACTTGAAATGGTTCATAAAGAGATTTGAATTAATGTAGAATCTAGATAAGTAAAATCTATCTGGCATATTTCAATTAGTTTCTGAAAAATAATTAATACGTTTTTGTTTAATTTTTCACAAAATAACATCAAATTTCCGTGTTTTTTCTTGTAACACAGAATTTGTTGCAAAAAATTAATAAATTACACTAGGAAAGAATAAGCACCTATTAATAAAGCATGTTATTGATTAGTAGGCTAGCAATACAGCGTAGATGAATACATTTTCCAGAGAAAGTACAATAATAAAAATTTCGACTTTCAATATTTCACATTTTTCATTTTCGCACATGAAATAATCACATATAAATTAGAAGTTTACTTAATTTTGAGATAAAAAAAACAAGTAATTATTATTAAAGTAAATGATTATAAATATAGCATTATGTAGAGTTATCAAATTATGAGAATGAGTCGGAAAAATAGTTTCCCCTGTCGACTGTGGTCAAAGTTGTGTATGAAAATGAACACATAGAATGAGACATTAAAGATAAGACAATCTTATTTTTTCCACTTAAGCACCAAGTACATTGAGACACTCTTAATAACGCTTGATAAGCTTCAAAAATCTCCCACCCAGGAAAAACTCAGGGCTTTGCATACAGAAGGAGCTATGGGCGAAAGACGACACGGCAAGTGAACACGCAAGACGCCAATACATCATTCGTTAGTTCATTAGGAACATGCTACTCGGTACTGTGACATCCTGTTGAAATTGAAAGAGGCGATTCGGAAAAAGCGGGCCGGGCTTCTCAGATCTGGCGATCTTTTGTTAGATGACTCGGCAAAAGAGCAACGCAAAACCATATTGCAACTCTTGGTTGACAGCGTCTACTGCATCTTCTATACAGTCCTGATTTCGAATTAAGGTATCCGACTACCCTAAAACTGTGAATTTTGCCAAAAATTGACAATTTTTTTTTTATGATTTTATTTTATGGGCCATCTTATTAGCTTTATAAAAATACCACGTTTATCATTTTCCGTTTACTAGAACAAAAACTGTAAGTGTTTTAGTAAAAGAAGATGCAATTACTTTAAGCAAGATGTCATACTTTAAAAACGCGTTTTACTCGAAATGTGGATTTTTGAAAATAATCAAACGGGGTCAGCGATTGCTATAAAAGTTTTGAACATAATTAACTGAAATTTTTTCTGTACGTTCTGTATAATAGTAGAATTATTTTAACCTTCAGATTTATCAATCACTAATTTATTACAAAATTTACAGTCCCTTATGTGAATATAATCACTGTCTTTTTACGCATTTTCATACAGTAACCGAGATAAAAAAAAGTGCTCTAGTTTTTGTAAAGAAGAAAATATCTCTTATCCTGAAGGTCATTTCAAAATTGAATAATATAAAATCACATTTGATTGAAAAAATGGAAAATTTGTTCGTAAACCTTTGGTGCAGAATGGGCCAGCGTTTATGCTATTTTTTGTCAATTTTTACCTATTTTTCCCTTTTTAGTAATAATAATTTATTTTTCTCTTTTAATTTTAGCACATTTTTTTCTTAAAATGCACTAAAAAAATCTAAAAATAACAAAACAATCCCCATATCTCCTTTTTTTTAAAAAAAAGATTGTCGCAACCATTCGGATATCTTAAGTGGTTTTCATCTGTTTCGGCTTTGAAGAAGAATCGCGCTGGAAGGCATTTTGGAAGCAATGCTGAAGTCAATCAAGCCGTTAAACTCTTCTTCCGTATGCAAAGCACTGAGTTTTTCTTTGAGGGCTGTTTGAAGCTTATCAAGCAGTATGAAAAATGTCTAAATGCCTTGCTCTTAAGTAGAAAAATAAACTTATATATTATCTTTAACGTCTCATTCTGCGTTTCGACTTTCATACACAACTGTGACTACAGTCGAAAAGGGAATCGTACTTTCCTATTCATCGTCGTATAAATATTTTTCTCACAGTGATTACTTATAAATTTAAATTCGCCATATTTCTCTAGTTATGATTTCAATTTAACAAATGCGTGTGTAATATTTGCAAAGCTCTTAATAATATTGTCATCACGCAGAACTGTTATTTTCCTTAGTTTGAGGCACTAATTTATAGTTAAATAATATGTAAGAATTGCGATATCATTTGAAATATAGTTTACTTGGCTAGCACACACATTTTTGGATCAATGATTGAAGAATGCGTTTAATATATATCTGTCTGTCTGTCTATGTGTCTCTCTCTCTCTAAATATATAAATATATATACATAAATTACTTACACAATAAAATTATTATTTTAATATTAGAAAGTGTTTTGCGAGAAGAGGGTACAAAAATATTTTCCAATATATTTTCAATTGAATATTCTAATAAATAATATGAATTAAAATGTTTGCCTGATGAAAAACAAAATATATTGTGCTTAACAACTTCGAAAGTCAGATATTACTTAAATGGTATAGTTTCATGGGTGTAATTAAATTTTAAAGTGTATTCTATATTGAATATCTTAATAATAATATTTGATTAAAATTAAGTATATTTTGTTTGGTAAATGAGTTACATTAGCACTTCAATTGAAAACCTCAAATATATCCCAAAACTAGTCCCATAGATTTTATTTTCTATTGAAATATATTTCTTGCTCACTCTTTTCTTAGGATTGCTTTAAAAATATAATTGCTTAAGAACTTGATGAAATTTAAATCGAAGCTTTCTGAATAGCGTTACTAAGAGTAATTCCTATTCCTAAAAAAAATAAGTTTAAACATTTACTTATTAATATAACAGTCCGAATTTTGATGTGGATTTAAATAATAGGAAGTATGTGTTAAATGTCTTTTCTGCTCACTAAATGTTAAAATAAAATGTCCTTATAACTTGTACTTTCTCAAAGAAACAAAGATAAGACTTTTCCTTTCTTTTTTTTTCTTTTTTTAAATCTTACTTTTCAAGTATTTGATCTGCTGTTTATTACTTTTTAAAACAATAGGTTCTCGTGCTCTTTTTTTAAAATTTTTTCGTTTCATTTATTTGTCTTACGGAAATTTTTTTTCAAAGGCAAGAAATTCATTGCTCCTCGTAAATGTTTGAAATGTTTAACCATGAAGAAATTAATTTTAGTGACAGTTTTTTAAAGTCCGTGAGTTGTAGTTTGTTGTTTTACTTGTTTTCTTTTTAAAACTTACATTTTTCATCAACGCTTTCCTTTTCTTTTATGTTGCTGAGAAGCGATTTTCGATCAATCTAGAATTGAGTGATGAAGAAACAATGTTATAAAAGTACCGAAAAATTATTTTTACTGTTATTTTATACTGTCCAATTTGTCACTGTGTAAGCATTGAATTCAATCTTAGAAAAAAGAAGATTGCCGCTTTCTTTTAGATGAATCCTTTAGTGCTGTATTTCCCACTGAGTTTTAAATGGTTGAGTATTTTACATTCTAATAAAAATATTCGAAATTTCTTGTAAAAGTTCAGCTATTTAAATAAAATTATGTTACGTTTTGAAGAAACAAAACTTATTGTGTTCTTGTAAATTTATATATAGAGAAAAACAATAAAATTTTTATTTGTTTCAGAATTATTCATAAGCAAAATTGTTGATACGCTATTCTTTATAGAATTTTTTGAGAGTTGTATCATACTGTAAAGGTTAATTTACGTAGTTAATGATTTTATTTAATAATAAATACATATTTATCTTTTATTATTTAGGCGTACTAAATAAGCATTACAATAAAAAAAACATTACTACATTATCATCTCACCTCGTGGTAAAATGTAAGATTTCTTGCTGAAAAAATGTTTGTATGTTCCAAAATTTTAACACTTAAGAATTAGCGATTCATCATTTAAATAAACCCAATTGAACAGATTTTCAAAAACAAAAAAAAGAAAAAAAAACTTTTAACTTCTTGTTATCTTGATATTTTCTTAACATTTTTTATTGCTTGCGTCTGATACATTTTGTAACATAAAAGAGCTTATTTTATTCTTTAAGAAAGTCATTTGGGAATATTTACATCATCATGTTGATCATTATAATAAAAAGTAAAGTACATTGTTACATAGAGAAAGCATAGAACAACCTATAATATGTTACTTGAAATCATTCTAGAAAATGTAATCAAAATGAACAATCACTTGTTGAATCATTTCATATTTCTAATTTTATTAAAGCAGTATTATAGCTTAGTTCTATTATATATTCTATTTGTTTCAACAATATTTTATAAGATGCAATACCTAAACGGATATGATAAAAAAAAATCAATAACTGGCTTTGTAGAGAATTTCACACTTTTAAAATTCATTTATAAAATCGACAAAAAAGAGGAAATGAGCAAGTGACGAATACTTATAACTTTCAGAAATTGAATTTTATTTATGTAAAACAGTATTTATCGTTTTCCTATCTATGAAAAGTAAATGTTAGCATTTTTAAAAATAAATCTAGGGAGCACATTATTAAAAGGAAAGGAAGAAATATTTTATAAGAAAACTAAAATAAAAAAACTGAGATTAATATAAATTGAATCATTATCTGAAACAAAATAGATTTGAGACAAAATGTCTAGTAAAATATAATTTTAATAAAATGAAACAATTACAATTAAACCTAAATACGAAACAAATTTAATGTTGCAAAAAATAGATTAAAATTAAAGTTATAAATTTTTTCAAAAAAATTTAATGATATTCATGTACACTAAAGTTTAAATAAATGTCTAACATGCCTATACAGTATGAATTCCTTGTCGTAGTATCTCAGTTTCTTGGAATAAACCATATCATTTCTACTCTATCCTATCATCCCGTGCATTGGTGAACTCTAGAATTCCTCTTGATAATATACATAACCCATTGCTTAACAATTCAGATGTATCTGATGACTCATTTCAGATTCTAGAAAAACAACTCCCAAACTCTCTACACGTCGACACAAATCCATAGTTTCCATTCGTATATGACTATACCCGGTCTAAGGAATTTTAGTTTCGCAATTGGTGAGGAACAGAAATTATCTTTCAACACTTCAAATCGAACATAAAAGCAGATTGTCTGATCAAGAGATCAGAAGAAAGTTGAATTTCTGTTAAACTGTATAGAAATGAGTTAAATCTACAACATCTCTTAAGAATTAACTTGCATAACTGTAAACGTTACTTGCAACGCTTAAAATATTACGTTATGTAGGAGTTTAATATTTAAAATATTTATGGGTTTTAATATATTTAAATTTAAATTACATTTATTTTGTTAATAATCCTAATTTATTTGTTAATAATCCTGCTATTCCTAATACTTCACATTTATATTGAGGAAATCCTGTTTCCCAAAGAGAATTAAATAATACATAATTATTTGTAACAGTGCTTGATGAATGCATATATATTGATTAATCATGAATATGAAACACTAATTTACTGTTTTTAAAGTATAAAAACATCAGAAAAATATTGAATTTGAATGTAGAAGAAAATTATTAAGAAATGTAATTATTATTGAATTATTTTTTAACCTAAATAATTAAAATATTAATAAAATTATTTAACAATATGCTATTTTGAATAATAATGTGCATTTTTATGAGAAATATGTCTCATAAAGCAAGGTGGTACAGGCCTAATTGATGTATCCGTTATATGACTGTGATTGAATACTACGAGTTCCATTGCTATTGCTAGTAGGACTCGTGTAACTGTAGAGTATGATGTTCCTTCAAATCCATTGACAAGATGAATTTTATAACATATATATAAGTAATTACATTACCATTGGTAAACATTTTAGAGCAGATTGTTGTATGAATTTATAATTATGAACTAAAGAAATGGTACTTATTCTTCATCATTTTAAGATTATACATCCCTTGCGCAAAGAAAAGTAATACATGCTATTTTCTTCAATTTATTTATAACATATTCTGCTACATTATTCTACAATGACATTCTACAATTCTACTGCATTATTCTACAATGGCATTCTACAATTCTACTACATTATTCTACAATTATATTCTACAATTCTACTACACTATTCTGCAGTTACGTTCTACAATTCTAGTACATTATTGTACAATTACATAATTCTACTACATTATTCTACAATTTGTTTATAACAATTATATTCTACTACTGCATTATATTCTAATCCAAGCGGCTATTGACTCTACACAGGACTTCCGATTCTAAACACATTTTCGTGGGGAAAAAACAGAGTAAAATATTTTATCAAAAACATATTTATAAAATTGAAAAAAAAATCAAAATGAGAATTAATAAGACGTGAAAAAGTAGTTTATGCAACCAGTATGGAAAACTTTTAAAAACATGCATTAACCCGTAATTGCTCTAACTATAAGTATCATGTGCAGTTTCCCCTCTTCACCGAATTTTTGAGTCTTCGTTTTTGACCCGTACCCAATTCTCAGTTGCATTTACATTGGAAAAAAGTGCGGCTTAGATTCGAAAACTACGGTGCATATAATATGCACTGTAAACTGAATTATGAATTAATTTGTTTAAAAAGGATTTTTAATGAAACAACTCTCTTCATTTGGATACAAAATTATTATTTTTACAACATGGAACAATCCTAATAGATGAATGTTTGATTGATTGAAAAGACGAATTTTCTTACCATATATTATGAATAAACTATTTACTGAAAGGTAATAAATTTACTTATGAAAAATATTAAAACAAGCCATGATGAACGTAAACATGCTTCTGAAAATAACATGAAGATGTCATTCATTCATAATTCTTACAAACTATTTTATATAACGGCTTGCGCACCATTCTTTAAAAAAATTAATTTTGTCATTGGATAAGAATATTATAAACAAACTAAGGCTCTTATTCATGAATTTAAATCATAAATTTTCCTGTAAGACAAAATTGGAAGAGTATAATAAATTATTTTTAGAGTCAGATAAATGTTTAAAGCAAATAATCTAATTTTTTATAAGTATTTGTTAGGATATTACATTGCTCTTATGTTTGCTTATATCATTTGATCTTAAATTCCGATAAATTGGGTTTGTTTATTCTTTATCTTTGAAAACCACTTATTTGAGCTTGGCGCCAGTAAACAAAATCAAAAGCAAAAGTTTTTCTCATAATTTCTTAACATACTTTTTTTTAGAAAAACATAAAGTTGCTTATTTATTTTCGTTTCCAATTTTTGGAGCACAAAAAGTAATTCGAACTTATAAAGAATAATTTATTTTTTTACTATCGTAATATTTTGCCTGATTTAGTACAGCCATCCAAATGTACATTATGATTAACTTAAGAAAATGCCCTTGAACATTTAATAAGGTTTTCTTTCTCTAGAACGTATTCATTTTTAGAATTTTATTACAGAGAGGAAAATAGAAGTATCAAATGACTACAAAATTATACAACTGCAACACACAGAGGCAGATTAAGGTAGTTGGAAGCCCTGGCAGTAAAAGTTTTGAGGTCCATGGGTTAAGAGTCGAAAAACTAAAATAGTGAGAAGAGTCGCTTACTTTAAATTCTCAAAAATACTGATAACAATAAAACTTAACAGCTTAAAGAAAAATCTTACCCGTATATAAAAAAAAATTAAAACCTTACTGAAGAACTTACAGTTTTGCTATACAACTCACAATTTCTCTTTTGCAAATTCATAAATTGTTTTTGCCATATCTAATTTATCTGAAACATTTTGTTCTGTATGTAATATGACCATGTTGTTAAATTTGCCTTTTCTCCCATAGTACTTATTAACTTATTTTTAACACGTTTTAAAACTGAAAACTTTTTTCTCCTGAAACATTCGATAACGGTATGGTTAAAAGTATTTCTACGTTATGATTTCTCTTGCAACTCGATAAATTTCTAGTAGGGGTATTCATTACATCTTTCTTTTCTTTTCATGCCCCAGTTCCTATCGTAAAAATTAAGATTCAATATCCTCTTTGCAAGTCTCCTTTAATTTTTGTGTAGCTTTCTTTTAAAAATTTCAGGTTATAATTTCTCGCCAAAAATACAATAAAGTATTCTATAACAGTTTAATAAATCTCAGCTCTTCAGGATAGTTCTGCTCTTGTCCTATCGCGTATGACATAAAATAAATTCACTATGAAATTTTCCTCACTTTCAAAAATTCGTAACCGACTTCTTTACTTTCACCAAAAATATTTTTCCCCTTTTACTGCCTATGAGCTTGTCCAGCTTCCTCTTCAAACGAGAGCCATGGTAAATCAGTTGCTTCTTGTCTATTTTTCCAAATTCATTTCTGAAGTTTTGAATATATATATATAATTTTCTAGAGATTTTAGTATAAGCTATAGATCCTGTTAATAATATAAATACATATTCACACTCAACTTATTGCAATGATTTGCTATTAGCATTTATTCCCAAGCATGGTCATTAGGGAAGTTTCATATTTTTCCATCTGTTTCTAATCGCCTTTAGTATTGTGGTCTTCCCCTCACACACACTCATTCTTATCATGTATTTCAACCAGGATAGCTTTTATCTTGCTTTAAGGTCTATCTTTATCTTGTTATTAAGGCCTAAATTCAACTAATTTCAAGTATTTTGCTTTTTGAACTAGAAATATTGTTTATCATATGTAACTTCATTTAATTTCATTAGTAAAATACACTGAAGGAAATAAAAATATCTTCTCAAAGAAAGATTTATGCTGTGTCAACGAAATTTGGTAGGCGTGTTTGTACATCTGAAAGATAAATTTGATTCTAATTTTTTTGCTATGCGAATAATTGTGGTGCTAGTTGCACCACGTGGAAGATGTGAATCAAGTGTACTTTAAATACGCACTTCGTGAGTGTTATTTATCGTTGAGATTTGACGTAGTGAGTTGATGTTAGTCCAAAATGACTTTAAGACGACGAATAAGCCATTATCAACAGTTCGCTGAGTTTGAACACGAGGTTGTATAATAAAGCTAAAAACAGGTGGATTTTCTTTCTATGATATTACAGAAAGACTTGGAAGGAATGTATCCACTGTGCTTGATTACTGGTAGCAGTGGTCCAGAGAAGGCACTACCTCAAGAAAACTAGAGCTCAATCATGTGCGGGTCACCACTGACAGAGAAGATCACAATATTCACCACATGGCTGGGGAACGTAGTACATCTACTGGAGAGTCAGGTTTGGGACCCCAAGCTATACTTAATGTCAGTCTGGCTATTGGACCCTAGGATCCAGCCCCACGATGCGAGAGTTGAGGAGTGTACGTTACGCCACTGCATTGATGGTTGTATATTGATTAAAAGAAGGCAATGTCAGCGCCTGCAAACAATGTTTCTGTTACATAAATACACTGAGCCTGCAACTACAGTTATGGTTTGGAGTCAGCAATTTTCTTTAATTGATGGAGCACTTTCGAGGTTAATTCACACATCCTAACTGCTAACTAGTCCATCTGTTTGGCGATTCAAACTGTTGCACTGTGATTTATAAACATCATTCAAGAGGTGTTTTCCAACAGGATAACGTTCTCCCTCCTCCCTGCTGTAATCCAACAGTCTATATATGGTGTCAAAGTGTTACGTTGGCCGGCTAGATCACCAGTTATTTCTCCAATCGATCATAAACGGGACGTCATTGGACGGCAATGTCAGCTTCATCCTCAACCAGAATAACAACCTTATATTTTCCGACCAAGAGCAACAGGCGCGCAATTCCATCCCACAAACTGATCTCCGGTACCAGTAGGACACATGACATACACGTTTGCATGTTTGCATTTAGAACTGTAGCGGTTACACCGGTTTTTAATGTATCATCATTTCACATTTTAAATGGCTCTACTCGCGTTTACGTTAACGTGTGATCTTGAAACTTTAATCAATTAAATATGTTACCTATACATTGGTATAGGTAGCCGATTTTTATTGCCGACGTTTTATTAGTCGACAAAAGTTTTTCCTTGGTGTTGGGATTTGTTTTTCTATCACAGTGTAAAATGTACCCGAGAATAATTAAGCACGGATATGAACTGGTAACAAACTTGTTTGATTTGAATAGTATTCATTAGTTCGAAGTAAAAATTGGGCAAAAAATGCATGTGAAAAATTTGTACAGATTGCAATAATACAGGCGAAAAGATAGCTAGGGCTGTATACGACTCAAATACGATGAAATAACCGGAGTTGCAATATCGGTTCAAGATCTTTTTGTTGCATATTGAACTTATAATTGCAATTCATCAAGCTTGGGGTCTCTTCTGGCACTGGGCCCCTAACGGATGCCAGGTCCAACAAACCGCTAAATCTGCCTCTGGTAACACATGAAATTTTCCCTAATACTTTGATTTAAAAATACGAGTACATCTTCAAGATGCGAGTAAAATCAATTACCATAAAATAAAGCATAAATCTCACATTAAAAATATCACAGTATTTAAGTATATAGAATTATCGGACGACTGGAATGTAGACGTACCCACCTGGAAGTATCCGAGGAACTTGGAATCACCCAGAGTGTCATCTCCAGGCTTTGGCAACGATTCCAAGATGATGGTAATGTGAGTAGATGTTACAGCACAGGTCGCCCCCGAGTTACAATGCCGAATGTGGACCGGTATTTGGAAGTTACTGCCAAAAGAAACAGACGGAGCACAGCATTAGACCTGTCTCGTCAGCTCTCTTCAGCTACCGGTACGACAGTTTCGAGGTAGACGGTGTACAGACACTTAGGGCACATTGGTCTATATGCTCGTAGGCCTGTCAGATGTGTTCCCCTTACCGCAACTCACTGTCACCTGCGATTAACCTGGAGTAGAGAGCATGCATTGTATACACCGCAACAGTGGTCTAGTGTGATGTTTTCCGACGATTCCAGGTTTAGTTTGCAGTCTGATTATCGCCAGACTTTTATATGGAGAGAGCCAGGTATCCGTTACCACCAAGAGAACACCATTGAAAGACACCGTTACGGTGGTGCAGGATGGCTCTTTTGGGGAGGAATTATTCTTGGTTCCAGAACTGACCCGCATGTTCAGAGTGTAACGATGATAGGCCACATCTATCGGGATGTCATTCTGGAACAACATGTACGTTTGTTTCGGGGCGCCATGGGTGCTGAATTTCTGTTTATGGATGACAACGCCCGTCCTCACCGTGCAAACATTGTAGACGAATGCCTTCAATCGGAGGATATCACCCGTATGGATTGGCCAGCATGCTCTCCGGACTTGAATCCAATAGAGCATGTGTGGGATATTCTTGGCCGATGAATTGCAGCCCGTCAACCCCCTCCCACCTGTCTACCGTAACTTCGGAGGGCATTGCTTGATGAGTGGTGTAATATTCCCCGAGATCAGATTGATAATTTGATACTCAGCATGCGTAGGCGTTGTAAGGCCTGTATTGCATCGTCCGGGAGACATACTCCGTATTAACCATCATACTAACCGTGTTATACTGTTCTTGTATAAATAGGTTCTTTCTTGAAATTTGCTCCAGGGAGTAAAAATCGCAATTTTTATAAATTATGTCAAACATATAGCATCTTTTTTGCTCTTTACCTTTTGTTTAATAAATAGACTTTACAAATAAGTCAAATTTGTTTTGCTTCTGTCTCTTTCTTTACCTGAACTTCATTATCCTTAATTTATGGACATGAGTGTAAAAACTGAATGAACTATTTCTTGTTATATATATCAAAACAATACACTTGTTATTGAAAACACAAGTCAGGAAGATTATATTGTGAGTATTGCAAGAGCTATTTCAAAACATCGCGATATTCTAGTTTCTATTTTCTTGATCTTCTTACCCTTAAAAATAATTGAATTATATTTTTTTCATACATTTTCCTCAATTCATGGTTTTAGTAATGATTAGCGTAACCGGAAATATAAATAATAAGAAAGAAAGAAATCGATAGAAATTAATGGTAGTTATTTCGAAATCTATGCATTAATCCAACATTTCTGCATTTTGAAGGGAAAAAAATTGTTGCATGTGCAGTGTCTGATTCTAATGATCCTTTTCTAAAGAGAATAAAAGACAAAGCTATAAGCATATGTAAAATATTTGTATTCTGCCTGTGAAAGTTGTTTTTCTTTGTTGCATTACAACTGAACCCTCGTGAGAGTTCATGTAGTTGCGGACTGGAACGTCGTATATGCAATTCTTTCGCACTGCATTTCAAACTTTGAGCCTGTTGTGTATCGGATATATTTTATTTATTTATTTACTTATTTTACAAAACTCTTCTTTTAAGGCCCGCATGAGTTGAAAAAAGGGTATGGGAGGAATATATATGAATATATTTGATTTTTATTTTATTCAGTGGAACAACTTTTATTTCTTTAGCTTACAAACATCACAAGCTATCGAACTTTGACATTGAATAATATAAATAACTACTATTTGAATTTATTTGCAACATAAAAACAAAACGTTATATTAAAAGAGAAAATGTGATTTGAAACCTGTTGTTTTCAAAAAATGTGAAAAAAGTGCAATCTGTTTTGGTTTTTAGACTAAGATAGTTGATAACCTATTGTATATGTGTATTAAAATGCAAATATATAGAAAATATATAAAAATGACAAATATATTGTGTATAAAACGGAGAGAAAAAAATTCCATGAATTAAAGTACTTTAATGTTGTTGTCATGTGTTTTTTTCCTGGGATACATATGAAAGACGAGTGGAAGAAGCAGAAACATACAGTAGAATATAAACATTTATTACAGACGATGATCCCAGGATATAAAAGAAGGGTGCGCTGCTTTCCATTCGAGACGGGAATCCATTTCAGGTGAAAGTATGACTTCTTTACCCGAAGAAAATACATCCATGCTTGATTCGGGAATCGAACCTGAGTCCACTCTGTTGCAAGCTGAGAGTCATATCCACCATACTGGCTGGGCGCAAGTACTTTAATAACCTAATGCAATAAAAGTATATTTTCGATTTATCAAAACTTCCGTACATTTTACGTTATTTAATTATATTTTATAGGATATGTTGCGTAAGTGTGAGTAGTACTCTTTTTTTCTTCGAGAACTAATTATTAACTCATTTGGTAATAAAATATTAGAAACTATTTCACAATTCTTGCCACAAAATTTTAACTAAACGTTATAAATGTGTTTAATTATGTAATGACAAATATCGCAATTTTTATTTCCTTTGAAATATTCGCTTTGAAAAAAGATACATGATACATATATACACTCAAGAGCCAAAACATTATGACCACCCCTACATTTTGCAATGAACTCGCCTGGATGACATGGAAGGCACGTGATCAGGTGAAAGTAGTATTTAACTGCTGCTGGAGAGTCTGAAGAATCATTATTTCATTTACTTCTGTGTGTGATGGGAAAGGCTGTGGATCTAAGCGACTTTGATAGAGGGCAGATTGGAATGGCTCGAAGGCTCGGAATAGGTATTTCGAAACTGCACGACTCGTGGGTTGTTCGCAATCTACAGTTGTTAGTACTTATGCAAAGTGGATGAATGACGGTGAAACCAGCAGTAGAGGACATGGTGTTGGACACCCACACGCTATTAAAGAAGAAGGTCGTCGGAGACTGTCTCGCATGGTGAAGCAAAGCCAGAGCCAGACGGTGGCTCAGCTGACAGCCCAGTACAATGCAAAGCCAAGTAGAATAGTATCGGAGCACACTGTTCAGCGAACACTGTTGGATATGGGGCTACGCAGCAAACGTCCCATTCGTGTGCCTTTGCTGACCAAGCGTCAACGCCAACTGCGCCTGCACAGGGTCCGGGAATATCGCGACTGGTCTATGGATCTGTGGGAGAGAGTTGCCCGGTCAGATGAATCACGGTTTGTCATTCATCACACCGATGACCGTGTCAGGATACGCCGTCTTCCAGGTGAACAGTTACACCCTCAATGTACAGTAGGTCATACACAGGCTGGTGGTGGCGGTATTATGCTTTAGAGGACGTTCTATTGGGCGGCTGTGAGACCTGTGGTTGTGGTAGAGCAGACCATGAATGCTACAGGGTATCTGAACATCATTGCGAACCAGTTGCACCCTTACATGGCCTTTGTTTTTCCAGCTGGAAATAGAATATTCTAACAGGACAACGCCCCTTGTCAAAAGGCTAAAATTGTGTTCCAGGAACATGATGCTGAATTCCAGTTAATGTCCTGGCCGCCTAACTCACCGGATCTCAATCCGATAGAACACATTTTGGATGTCATGTGGTGGCATCTCAGAGTTCAAAGACCACCAATTCGGAATATCTCGGGCTTGTGGTATCCATGCCGAGGGGTTTGAAGCTGTGTTGCGCGCTAAATGTGGGCCAACTCGTTATTGACAGGTTGTCATAATGTTTTGGCTCTTGAGTGTATATACATATATATATGTGTAATTTATTGTAAAGAAATCTATGTTATGTCTCAACCTTCTGAAATCTATGTATCTTTATATGTATGTTGTTGACTTAAAGCAAAATTTTTTTTCTCGCCGAGGATTCTTTTTCGTAAATTTTGTTTATACTTCCAATTTTAGGTTCCTAAGACATTAAAAACTTTTCCATATTCAAATATTAATTAATTACACAAAATGTACAAACAAACCTTATGTCTCATGTAGTCTCATGCATAATTATTTCTAATTTCCTTCATTTTGCTTTTTTCGAAATTTTTATCTCCGCGCAAAATGAGAATTTTTAGAAAAGTGCAAAATTTCTTTTAAGTTTATTAGCATCAAATAAAGGATATTTGTAAGAAATGAGCAAATATGCTAAAACGACATTATATTAATTAAGTAAGCTAGTTTATCCTCCTGATACATAAAACATCACGTTTACAGTTCAAAAACGTTATCTCAAAATATATATGATTATCTTCATTATCACTCTACTAAATTAATAAGTAAATATTTAACCCAGCACTATCACAAATATTAAATACGCAACTTCCAAACAAACATTAAATACCCCTTAAATACCACAAAAATAAACTAATTGTGCCAAGAGATATAATTTGATATTTCCAAGAGATTCCCATTAGTGTATGATAACATTCAGATACAAATCGAGAGACAATAGTTTCAAAACCTGTACTTGCATAAAACCATTTTGAAAAGACTCTCCGAATAATTAGTTGCAAATCTATGTCATTTGCTTAATTTGAGTAACTTTATTGCACCAGAATATTTCTCACGCATGTCTTCCCTGGGGAAAGCGAAAAGCAATTGCATTTTAATTATAATTACATTCCTGAGCGACGATGTTCTTCTTGATTTGTAAAACTCTTGTCGAAAGAGGACGAGGAATGCTCATAAGATAACACTTGAAATATCCTATTTTCCGGGGCATGTTCTCTTTGAGAAGGATGATGTTTGTCTTAAGGGGAAAGTTACCATGGTAGCGATATCTATGATTCATTTTGATTCAAATTTTGAGTGTGCCGAAATTTATTTTAGAAACTTCAGCTAAAAATAGGCTCCATGTGATTATAATTGGTATTACATAATAATAATAATAATATTTTCTATCACCTATATTTCATCAAGTTATTCAAAATTAAGTAATAGTAAACAGGTAAATAAAGGGTGGTGGAAATAAAAATTTGTAGTTCAATACTTTTAACTCCAACTAATAAAAACAACTAAATAAATAACTACATTTTTTGTATCAAATTGACTCAATATATATTAGTTTCTAATTCAGCATTTCTCAAACTGTGGGGCAGGTCCCCATACGGAGGCGTGATAATACTACGTGGGGTGCGCGAATATATCAAAAAGTTGAAAGTAAAAGATCATTCAAAAAATTAATTCACTGAAAAGAAGCAAAACAAAATACATTCTGCCTTAATTAAAATACACGTTGCACTTTTATTTAAATCAATTCTAATTTTAAAATGAGAAAGGAAATGTTTAATAATCCGTTTCTTATAACTTGAAAGTATAACTTACTTAAAATATATACTATTCTTAAAAGTAGCTTACATAATATATATATATATATATCACTTAAAATACATATTACATAAAAGTAACTTACTTAAAATATATATTATTCTTAAAAGTAGCTTACATAATTTATATATATTACTTAAAATACATATTACATAAAAGTAACTTACTTAAAATATATATTATTCTTAAAAGTAGCTTACATAATATATATATATTACTTAAAATACATATTACATAAAAGTAACTTACTTAAAATATATATTATTCTTAAAAGTAGCTTACATAATATATATATATATTACTTAAAATACATATTACATATAAAAGTAACTTACTTAAAATATATATTACTTAAATTGACTTACTTAAAGTATCTATTACGTAAAAGTAACATATACAAAATTTAATACTTATCTCGATAATTTGAGTGGTATATAATTAAATTCGTATGGTATATTTATGTCAAAGTATATCATTGTTGCATTCACGCATTGTTATTGTATGGCAGGGGCGATGAATATTATGATTGAACATAAGGGACTGTAAATTATGTAGCAAATCAGTGATTGATAAACCTGAAGGTTAAAACACTTCTACTATTATACATAACATTAAAAAAAATTCAGTTAATTATTTTCAAAACTTTTTTAGCAATCACTGGCTCTATTTGAGCATTTAAAAAATCACACATTTCGAGTAAAACGCGTTTTAAAGTATGACATCTTGCTTAAAGTAAAGACATCTGCTTTTATTAAAATACTTGTGATTTTGTTCTAGTGGACTTGGTATTTTTATAGAGCTAATAAGATAGCCTATAAAATAAAATCAAAAAAAGTTTTTTCAATTTTTGGCGAAATTTCCAATTTTAGGGTAGTCGATAACCCTAAGAATCAAAATTATTTAGAGCTAGAGCGATATGACAAGTAAGACAGTAGATTGGCTCTACCTCAGCTATCATTATCTTTCTTTCTCATCATGGTTCAAAATAATGAAGACCGCATTCTACAGTTGGCTTTTTTTTCTCAATATGTTGTTAATCAAACAATAAATAACAATATAAAATATTAAAATCTGAGAAATTTGTAAATTAATAAGCCAATTTTACATATTTGTTCTATAATTACACGGTTTTTTTTACCATCCATATGCAAAAAAATAATAATTTGAAATTCAAATGTTTTGTTGTTTTAAGTTTAATTCGAGTTTATTTAATCAAGGGATTTCATTTATCATTAATTTAAGGTAAGCAAAATCCACATTTAACATTTCTCATTTTTTAGCTAAACTATTTACGACAAAATATCCCTTGGCGTAGTTAGGTCGGAATTGATTCTTGCGCCAGTGAACCATACATTCACTAAATTTGCTGTTATCTAAATCTGTGCAAAACTTAAATTTCTCAAAGAAACTCAAAGAAACAATCTGAATTTCATTATAAAAATAATTTTTCCTTGTTCTACTTTTGTAAATGGTCCTGAAATGATGTTTAATTGTAGAGTAATATTTTTTTGAAAAAGTTTGATTTATAGATTTTAATAGCACATTAATCTCTGTTACACAGACTCTTACATTGCATGTTTAATTTTTTTCAACTTGATTTAACGAAGTTTTCCTGTTATTAAGTCTTATATTTGACTTTTTTACAAAAATAAGGGACTTATAAAAATTTGACTATCGATTACCACCTTTTATATAAATGAATTAATTATTTTATAGAATAAAACTAAGAATCATGTAATATTAGTTATATATATATATATTATGAAACAAGAAAAAAAAACAAATCATTATATCAAAAAAACATATATTATTTTTAAAAGTCGATTATAAATGAATGAGATATTTCTCGACAAGGATTACCAAATACTTTTTTTTTTCATAAAACATTTGAATTGTTTATGTACAAACAATAAAACATTGTTTATTTTTTTTATTTAAAAGACGTGAACTTTCGTAAAAATTCGTCTAAATTCCTCAACTAATGGAAAACATTGTGTAACATGAAATGGAGTAAGATATTAAGGTATATTGCTTTAATAACCAGATATAGTTACGAGGAAATAAAATAAAAATACTGCATTTTTTCTTCTTTGAGGTATTCAAAAAGTACCTTTGCCACGTCAATCCGTTAATTGAATTTTACTCTCCTTCCACGCCTATATCCAATCATTGAAGAGAAAAAAATTGGAAAAGTGTCAAAACGTCTTCGAGAAAAAAGTTTGTTTCTTCGTCGTTTTACTTGATTGTGTGTCTTTGTTCGAGACTTCGCTTCACAAGATTTGAAGGATCCACAGCCGAGTTAAATGAAAATACACTTCGTGGCTTTTTGTTGAACACAGAACTTCATTCTCAACGACAAAGCTCTTCGGAGGCTATTTTTATTAGATTTTATCTTTTAGTGAAAATCTTGAAAGAGAGTTGACTTCTTTTAGAAGCGTTCAGAGAGAAATTGAAGCATTGTTCAGTTTTCTTTATACTTCCAATATACAGTAGCCAATCAATCGAGCTAAATTATAGCTTCGTATGAATTTTACTGGTATGTAGGAAAACGACTCCACAGTTTCTGAATGACATTATTGCTGTGTAATTTTTGACACGAAAAGATTCTATTGGCACAAATGAAATGTAAAAAGTTCAAATTTTAAAAAATAAAGATTGAAGTAAAATATAATCTTTTAATGCTTTCCTGTCATTATTTATGTTTCTTTCCCAAAATTCATATTCCAAAGTATCAATGCCTACAATGAAAGTTTCGCAGTGCTTTGTTGCAGATACGGATTGTTAATCTGTTTTAGAACAGTTGATGAAACAAAAATAATATTATAATAATTGTTTTTTTCCTTTAAAGGGTGTGAAGATGATTTAATAAGTTGTTTTGAGATGTTAGACATTCAGATGATTAAAATAAATAAATATTTTATTATTAGCCGTAACCTAACTCTATGTAGAAAATTCCTTTGAAAACTTGACCTAAGAAACAATCCAGACATCATCAATCAGCACAACAACTTCCGTAAACTCTCTTTCTCTTTCACCCCCCTCCGATATTAAGAAACACTCACATACATTTATAGTATACACATACAAGAATAACTTGAGTTGTATATATTTTATCAATGTTCCCATTCCCTTTCCTATAATTACGATAATTTTCCATGTAACAGCATATTATGCTTTTATTAAAACTATAGAGTATGTTTTGACCATCTTTAAAAAATATATGCATTTAGAAATTATATTCAGAATCAGTATTTTTACCCACACACATTCTGCATCTTACTGATTAAATATTTAAATATTAAAAATAATGCATAACTTTCAGTTCAAAATTTTATTTTTCATTTGTTTCATACTCTCTTATTACATCAACTCTCTAATCTTTACTACATTCACAGTTGAAAACTGAAGTAAGGAGCCTTTTTGAAATTAGAAATGAAGTCCTTGGCAGCAAGGGTTTGCTCCAATACCCATTTTGGGGGCAACTAGAAGTTCACCAAAAATAATAAATTACATTTTATGATTTTTATACAATATTAGGTGGGTTTAGAAAGCATAAGAGCTTGTCAGTTGCAAACAAAATATGTCCAAACCATTGCAGAAATACCATTTTTTCCCACTGTTAAACATTCCGCTATTGTAGCGTCTTTACGCAAGTGATTCCTGTAGCATTCCAACCCATCAGGGCTATCAAAATATCATAATTTTTCTCGTCAGTAAACAAAATTGAGAGCGGTAAGTAGAATTATTTCAAATTCACTAAAATGTTTCTCCCTGGAACTTTTAAGTATTGGCTTATACCATACTTTTATAAACAATAAATTCTACTTCCCTGAGTACTACATACTCTGTTCTTTTGCTATATTCAATCTTTATATGATTGTAATTCCTAGAATTGATATTTTTGCTTTGAAGCCGAATTCCTAAATTTTCTCACACACACACACACACACACACATATATATATATACATCAAATTGCTTCAATCTTAAAGTCATATATGTGTATAATTTTTAGGCTTTAAAAATAAAAGAGTGGCGTGCATAGTGAAACATTGGTCAGAGAATATATATATATATATCACTTGATACCCGCCTTTTCTCTGACCAAAGCTTCACTATGTACGCCACTCTTTTATTTTTAAAGCCTAAAAAATATACACATATACGAATTTAAGATTGAAGCAATTTGATGAATCTATTTCCCTATACTTTTCAAGCAGTGGATTTAAACACCCTTATTCGTTGTTGTTGAGTCGATTTTAGCCTCATATTTGTAGAAGCTTAGATACAATGAATATTTTGTTAAATTGCAGATACATATTAAGAAGTAAAAACATATGTGGATAGCATAGTATTCGATGTTTGCGTAATTTGACATTTTAGCTGCATTTTGGAATACCCACAAATTTGTGAATTCTTAGTTATTGTTATACAATATTGGTATTGTAATTATTTATTATTATTTTTCATTTCTTGTAAAACGCAAGACAATTGTTTCATAACCTAATGCTGTAAGTTAATTTTATATTTATACTGTTCGTTTTTCTAAATATTTTTAACCGTAAGTAATTTCTAAACTTTGTTCACGACTCATATTGCTTGTTTAATCTTTCCCATGTGAAATCACAGTGTTACGTGAAATACACATCTTAACTGAACATTTAACTGGCATTTTTTGTAATAGAATTTGTTCAATAATAAAGGCTTAAACATTTACAAAACATGTAACTTGTGTAAAAATGAATTTCAGTTTAGTTAAGGTAAATACACAATAAGGCAGTTTCTCTTATCTTTTTTTTTAATGCAGCCAGTTCATATTTCAAACATACCCATGTTACCTAAAGGTTTAATCAAATATGGAGAGTTTCCAAACTTGTTCTGGAACTTTTTTATACATACAGCAAAAAGAGTTACAGATTTGTTGATATACCATTAGAAAACACACACTCTATAATTTGAAATATCTTAATTCCGGAAAAATGGAAAGTTCTTGTGCAGTATTTTTTAACTTTTGGTAATCATATTTTCAAAGTTTACTTTATAAATATTATTTGTCTCTGTGTAGATATATGGCTTTTTATGAGATATATATTTTGCATTATCTCTCTTTTAGCTTTTCTATGTAATATGTGAAAACAATGGACCTGGAAATTTTGGCAGTCAATTCATTTCAATCATTACAATTGTTTCTTTAAAAAGCGAATAATATTTTAAGCTTTAAGTATAAAAAATAATAAATTCATTTGAAACAAAAAAGTGGCATATATTTTATAATAACACTCATTTAAAGTCATTTGCACAATATTAAAGTGTAAATAATTAGAATTTCCAAAAATGTAAATTCACCCATTAAAGAAATAAGTCCTAATTGATGAAATTACTCATTTTTGTGTTTACTGTTATTTTGAAAAAATACTAAGAACAGATAAAATTTCCTATCATTGTTTTTCATTTTAATTGAAATCACCAAATTTTCAACTGAG
>BMAO01030274.1:0-28144 GCA_019973975.1 Trichonephila clavata
AAAATTTAACAATAAATCAGTTCATCCACATCAGTGTCGGTTTGGACTGTGTGCGTTATAAGGTATAAAAAAGTCACTTAGAATTTTCTTTAAAAATAATAATGGTCAAATGAGTTAGTGCATAACCATATGTGGATGGAATAAAATAAGAAAAAAAATAAATATGCTTAGATCAATTATTTTTTAAAATTAAGGGGCATACTTTTTTAAAAAATTATATCTAATTATAACTATTTTTGGTGAATATGAATTTGTTTGTTACATTTCTTATTGATCTAGTTTAGCTGGACGATTTTTCTCTTGTGCGCTTCTAGGCGTAATAAGGATTAAAAGAGAAGGTTATGGGGATGGAGACGGAAATAATTTTTTCCAGTTTTGTGTAAGGATAGCCATGTGTGTGTGCGTACTCTTACTATATGCAAATATTATTAGGGCTTCAAATGGAAGGGGGTTGTACTTAGATAGACTATTGTAAGAATTTCGGTTAAAGTGTGGTATGGGGGGGGCCTCGGCGATGTCAATTTCTTTTGGCGACCAAAATCGATCGCCCAGCCACTTCACTTAGTGATAGGTGTCCGGAAGCCAGAATGAATTCGTTATCTCACCATACTTTCTGTATAAAATCGCCAAATGCAAAGAAAAATCGCCAAATCTCCAAAGCCCCTCCCCCCCTATACTACACTTGAGACAAAATTTCTTGCTAAGTGAGTGACATGGGTTTTCATTAACTTTTTGAGATCTTTATGCATTATTGAGGTTTTGATAAACTTTGGAACGTTGACTGTTATTCTTAAAAGTTTATTTTCCAGCGTTTGATTTTATTAACAGGAGCCTTACTCAAACGTGTGAGTCGTATAAGAAAATGGGTCTGATCATTTGTTTAAATAGAATTTTGTTAGAGACTAAACTAAAAAAGTAGGAAAAATGGCCTATTTAGGACATGCAGTTTTTAATTTCGATATAGAATATATCACTGATATGTTTTATATACTTTCTGAATGTTAGTTTTGAATCCAGGATGATTTCTAAATATTTGAGTTCAGAAATCCAACTAATGTCGAGGTTTCGCAGGAGGCTAAAAATAAAGACTTCAGTTTTGAAAGCATTAACTGCAACTTAATGATGCTAAAAGTTAATGATTTTCTAATTTTTTAAAATGATTTTGGAGTTTTTTCTTTTAAGTGATTTTGTGAGGATGGCTGTCTCACCTGCAAAAAGCAAAGTCTGGTGCTGGGACTCTGAGAAAACTCATACATGTGAAATTTGTATAGAATTTAGCTGCCGCACTTGTTTGAATGGGCATGGAAGAATTCTATATTAAATTTAAAATTGAAGATACGATTTTTAAGGTATTAATCTTATTTGTATGCTTGTATATTTGTTTGGAGCGTATATTAATTCACGCTGTAAATCATATCGATCCAAAATTTTACTGGGAGCTTCGCTGATGTTTCAAAGTAGCGAAAAGCATATATCTACCAAAAAATAAAAAATTTTAAATTTAGTTTTAGTGAACTTTTTTCAGACTCCCTTGTTAAAGGAAGATTTTGTGTGAGTAAGTGTGAAGTCGCCAAATGCCGTGATATGAATGGACGCCTAAGTGGAAACTCATTCTTACTCCTGCTTGCGATTACTGAAAATGATTACTGCATGTGGTAACATCTTTTGATTTGGCAACGTCTCTGGTTTTTCAAATATCCAACTTCGAACGGGTTGTAGAAAATTCCTGTTTTGGAATTATTACCCAGACTTCAGTGGCGTAATGGAGAACATTTGGATCCTCCTGCAAAGTCAGGTTTGGGGTCCCCAAGTTGGATTTTACAAAGGGTACGTAATTTGCAGCGGTCAGATTTTGGGCCTCCTAGATGCGGGGGGGGGTGTACGTTACGCTTCTTCTAGACTTACAGACTCGAAATTCGGAAACCATGTTTCTTTTGTTGGGTAATGGCCTGCTATAAATGGATTTTTGCAAAAATTGCCTTTCAAGAGGAGATATCAGGAGAGTTTTAGATGAAACTTTCCATTTTTGAATTATTTGACTTATAGACTTGAAATTTGTCAAGCATATTTCTTTTGTTGAGTAGAAATTCCCAAATAACAGGTTTTGCGGGAATCGACTCCAAGAGATGAGGTTACGAGGGCATAAGACATAAATATATATTATCTTAGAAATTCAAGTCTTTTTCTTTTCAAATGAAGTGGTGAAGACTTTAACTAAAATTTAAATATCGCCCAACATTATCATGAAATACTCAATGAAATTGAAAGATAACGGCTGGGAGAGCTCGCTTCGTAAAGATTTTTTCCCCTTTTCTCAGTTCCCTGCTTCATCCTTATTTATGCCAAAAAAATCACTGGAAATATTATTTATTTTGTACAATCTGAATATGAATTAGGAATATAGTATTTCAGTACTAGTAACATATCGATAATTCTCTATATAAAATAATCGATTATTAAAGCGCGGGACTTGAAGTTTATTGTTGTGCTTGCAAGTTGATAGTTTTATTTAGTTTGTGACAGGGGCATTATGAGATCATGTTGAAAGATGTAGAGAATTAATTCCACTATCATTGTATTTTTAGCCATTAAATATCAAGCCAAAATGTCTTTCGGATACAATTTTCTAATAATCAAAGCAACTGTTTTCTAAAAATAAACATTTGAATTTTTTTTACATTAGGATATTTATTTTTTAATTATTTACTATATAACCAAGGTAAAATTGGAAAATTTAATTGTTCACGTATTTTTTCTATTGTAAATTAATTTATTAAAGAATTCTATGAATTGCTGTTAATTTTTTTTTCTTGATGTCTTTTTTTAGCTTTTTATCTGTAGTTTTTTTTATATCTTTTATCTATCTCTTAACTCTTTTTATCTCTTTATAGTTAAAATTTGTTCAGATATGTTATTGTCTGTAAGAGTTATTTTGATTGTAATTTATGCGTTTCAGAAATTATAGACATATAACATTGTTTTCTATGAGAATATTGTAATTTTGTATATGTTCTTAATATAAGCTACACTACATGATATGCTGCTGATACTACTGTAAAAATTACATTTGAAACATATATTTAATATGTAGAGATGCCATGATCTTTTTAATTTGGCTCGTTTGAATTAACTTTATATTATGAAAACAACGAATTAACTTTATATTATGAAAACAATGTTATTTTACATCATGATGCATATTTATATAGTATATAGACATTATATTTTTATATATGACAGGTTTTCAACTAAAATGTGTCAGGTTTCTTTCTTGATTAATTCAGTATTAATGTCACTAAATTAATCTTATATTTTTTCTTCAGGTTTAGGCTTGTTTACTTTTCATAATGGACCAGTTTTCTGATGATGATTTTGTGCCTCCAACTCCAAAAAATCAGAGAAAACTGTTATTGCTTCAAGAAGTTTCGCAGAATTCCAAATTAAGTACGAAAGCAACTAGTAAAAATTTTAAAAAACCCATTCAAAATGCCAAAAGGAAAAAAACTAGTGGAATTTCTCCTGACTTTAAAAAGTTTAAGGATAAAACTAAGCAAGTTACATTATTTAATTACTTAAAAAAAGATGCATCATCAAAGGAAATTTCAATTGATCATCCTGCTAAAGTAAGGTTGTTTACAGAATCCAAAAGCACTGATGTTAAAAATACTGCTCATGTTTTAGTAAATTGTTTATCAGAAACAACATCCAATTTAAGTACTTGTGCTTCATTTTCTGATCCTGAAAATGAACTCAATAATGGCATGTTTATTGAGGATGATATAGATCCAAAAATTAAAACTATAACATTATCAGAATCTTGTTCAAGCTCTGCTAAAATTTCTATTGTAAAATGTGTTGATTTTGTAAAAGATTCATTTGCAGTACAGCAATTGAATACTGATTCTGAGTTTTCTATGAATTTAAATAATTTAAGCAACACTCCTTCTACATTAAAAATCAGCGAAATTGCAGAAACAAATACAAAAAATGAATTTCAGAATAACATATCAGAAGCATGTTTGTACAGTAATGAAATTTGTAAAGATGTTGAAAATCTAAAATTACATTTAGATGAAAGAATTAAATGTACTGATTACTCTTTATCAAATAAAGTTTTATTGGAAGTTCAGGAACATGAAAAAGAAGCAAATAAAGTGGATGTGACTTTTAATGAAAACAATGCTAATGTATCTGACATGGAAAGTAGTATATCATGGATAAATGATTTTGACTGGAAAGCATATGATAACTCTATGGAAAAAGATGTTTCAGTTTCAAAAGATACATCTAAGTCAAAAATATCTAAGTAAGTTCAGTCATTTTTATTAAATACGATACATTGTCTTTGATAGATCTTTTTTTTCTCATTCATTTAATCTATAATTTATTTATTTTTTTAAAAAATGGTCTAGTTAGTACATTTGTATATTGGTAAATAAGCTCAATATTATAATTATGTTAATGTTTTAATATACATGTTTAAAAATTTTTTAAATATTTTGTTTGTTTAATTTAGCAAGTTTATTAGATTTCATAAATTTATTGGATTTTTAAAATACATTTATTTTAGACTTTAATCCCTCAATGATAGCATAATTTTTAAGAAAATGTTCATAAAAGTGCTTACTTTTTTTGTTCAAGAAAATTTTATAAAACTAAATGTGTGTTCAATGTATGTTTATTTTTAAATTTTGGGTAAATTTTTAGCTTGAAATATTAAAAAAATTTTAAGAAAAGCCAACATTTATGACTGAATGTTGGCTTTTTTGCAAAGGAGGAGAAATTAAAAACACGTGTTTTAAACATTAAAGAAATATTTTTATTACACTTAATGCATAATGTAAAAACACATTAGTAATTTTTCCTTGTGAGATAAATTTCAAAGCATGTGATAAAAAAGCTAACATCTCACTTAACAGTACAGATCCATCATCACTGCTCTCGGATTCACTCTCAGATCCATATACTACACTTAAAGTAGAATCCAATTCACTTCCTGACTAACTCCATAATAAAAACAATATTAAAAATATATATATATTTTATCACAGAACACAACCCATGTGTGTATTCACAAAAAACGGAACTAATTAACTAAACTAAGGTTACAAAAACATATTACTAATACAGTTGACTCTCGATAATTCGAAGTTGAAGGGACCAATGAAAAACTTCGAATTATCAAGAGAGTAAGAAAAAACTCCCGAATTTTTTTTCTAAAACATTTAAATTTTAAACTACATAATATTACAACAATTAAACATATGTATAAAATATTTTTAAAAAGTACATGTTATACAGTATAAATATTATACAGAAGTTAAGTCATGTATTAAAAGAATACATTTATGGAGTAATTCTCGTTCAAGCCCCACCAAATCTCTTCCGTTTTTCACTGGAAAAAAAATTGTTTCACACCCGGTTCCCTCAGATACTGTCTCCAGCACTATCGATTCTTCAAGGCAGGGCCCAGTCCGGCCCGTGCCCTATTAAGTTTCTCATTCTATAAATCAGACAGATGAGCCATAAATTGTTTTTGTCAGTTCGACGCAAAAAACACAATCTTTGCCTGAGGAACCGGGAAACATAAAAAAAGGATAACAGGTAGATGGTCATCAAAGGGGCTACATTACAGGGAAGACATACAGAGACAGTACAACAGAAAACATGTGAGCTTCAACCTATTTGCTACAGGACTCTAGATAGTAAGTGTTCCGAATTGTCAAGAGTTTTACTAGATAACTTCGAATTATTGCACGTTTTAGTCTCCAACCTGTTTGCTGCAGGACTCTAGATAGTAAGTGTCCGAATTGTCGAGAGTTTTACTAGATAACTTCGAATTATTGCATGTTTTAGTCTGGCCAGCCACAGATTTTACTTCGAAATATTCAGTGTACCAAAATATATTATTTTAGTACAAAATATCTAGAGTTTTTCTGGGGGCTGAGCATATACTTCGAATTAGTGAGAGGTTCGTATTATCAAAAGTTTGAATTAACAAGAGTCGATTGTATATATGTTTGATTGTGCTAACTTCAAGTTTAAAATAAAATAACTATTTCTAAACACATTACTAATAATGTGGTATTGCCATCTGGTGAGAGATAAATAGTATTCTGGACATAAGAAATAGATAGTTTTAATCTTTTTAGCACATTACTTTTGTACTCTCCAGCCTGGAAATATCACGGGCACAAGAAAAAGAGGGGGATTTCACTTTGTGATTTTGAGGAGAGTGAAAAGGAAGGAGTTAAATTATTTTTATCTTTAATCAACCTCTTATAAACCTGTTTTGTTTTAATCCATTTGAGGTAAAGTGATGTAATTCATTGTATAATTATAATTATTAATATCTTTCATTATAACACTTAGATCAAATGATTAATTCTCTTGTCTCCATTGCTTAAAGCGTCTAAAATATATTTTTTGCACACTACTGTCAGATATAATAAAATCATAATCTTTCCAAAAAAAAATTTCCAACTGTATGTTTAATTAATTATAATAATAATAATTTGTTATGTATTGAATATTAGAAGATGTAACAACTGATGCTCTATGAATTATATTTAGTTGTATTTTATTAATGTTGTTAAATTTACTTTCAGTTATATTTATGATACAGAATTTAAAATGCGAATTTGATTTTTATTTTCCAGTTTCTTAGAAAATAAATTGCTATTTACAGTGAAGGAAATCTGTAAAAATGAAATGAATGAACCCAAATTAATTCTGGAAACTATTTCTGGAGATTTGAAGACATGTATTCTGAAAGGATTTTGGTAAATATGTGTTTGAATTTGAGTTCATATTTATGTGAAATAACATGCATTTTTTCATTTCTGAAGAAATGTTAATAATCATTGCTAGCTAAGCTCTTCAAATAACTTTTTGGTATAATATACTTTGCATAGAAAAATCCTATTTGTGATAATTCTTTTTATATTTTTACTTGCTTTTCTATTAAATCTTAAGATTTACAAAATTGAAGTTAGTCCTTAAATATTCTGATTTCTATAATATTTCAGAAAATTACTTATAAAACTGAAGCTTATAAAATAATTTGAAAATTTATATCCTTGTGCTAAGAACAGTGTAAAAGAAACTTAAATGATCTGAGATATGATGAATTCTTCCTCTGATTTTTATTAATTTTTGATACACCTTATAACTTTATTTTTTTATGTTGGTGTTTAATCAAAAGGTACATGGCCCTTTTTAGTGCAGACAACTGTTTGTAAATAATTATGGGCTTTTTTTACTGCATCAATATCAACTATTTATGGCATATTATTATAACAAGGTTAATTTTAAAAGCTTTTATTTAACTTACAATGTATGTATGTATGTATGTAATTTGTTCGGGTGGAATCTTGCAACTCAATTTTGAAGCTGATATATTCCTCCCATTGAGCTGAAATTTTGTATACACGTTTATTTTGGATGACAATGCATGTTTTGACCATTTATATTCCAATATTGCAATTAATTAAAAAGATATTAATTAAAAACGTTAAACTAGTTTTGGGCGCCAACTTGGATATATCTGCATTGTTGTGTAATAATTTTATTGTTACAACAATGACAGAAGTTGGCGTCGAAAATCGGTTTTCAGCCAAACTGGAATTTCATAATGTTGCGCTATTCACAGTATTAATTAACTTTGTCTAAAAAATAATTACATTTCTACAACGTAAAAATAATCTAATTTCTACAACGTATGCAATTTTTTTACAAATTTCTATCTATTTTCTTGGATTTAAATTCAAAACAAAAAAGTAGAGCTATTTTTCAAGTCGATTGGTACATTGTATACCTTTCTCAACGCTGCCAAGTTAAACTGAGATGGAGTATTGAAGAAATTCTTTAAAAAATTTATCTAACTTTAATCTATGAAACTCAGACAAAAAATAATTACAGAATCGGAAAGATCATTTTTTTATGTATCTTACCCATCAAAAAGGAATCCGCTAGGAAAACAATAAGAGAAAAATATTATCTAGAAATGCAATATATTTTCGATTAAAAAAATAATTTTATAATAAAATAAAGGAATTTTTTAAAGAAATTTTCTAATTTTAAGCCTACAAGTAATTTAAATATACCTCATTTTATCACCAGTAATCTAAACACACACTACGACATGTGTCCTTAAATTTAATTACAAATAGAATCTGTTAATTTTATTTGAGGTTTCTTTTGTTTGAAAAATTACGGCAATTTTGTATCTCTAGATGAGTTAGGCACATTGTAAAACCAGCTCAAGGTTATTTATATTCATAAAATGTGCCAAAAGAGAATAATTTGCAAAATGACCTGAAATATTTTAAAAATAAGGAGAGAAAAAAATCGAATCTTAGAAGAAACATTTCGTGAAATAGGAAATGCACTTCGCTATTTGGAGTTGTTTTACGATGAAAAGAGCAATATGTGCTTGGTTCCAGGAAAAAGTTCTTAAAATAGAGAAATTTCCAAAATAGTAGTTCGTAACATCTTCAAAATATTTCAAATAAATAATATATTCTTTAAGTTTTTCAAAAATAGTCAAAATTTTAATTAAACATTTAATAACTTTGTCATTTATGAAGATAATCTCACTAAACCTTTTTTTATCGTGTGTAGAACAATGTTACCCAAAATCTGTACGAAGATTGAAAAAATTGCTTAAAAATTACGGATTAAAAGAAATTGTGTTTTTAGTCTAATACCCTTTTGCGAGAATTAATTCAGCTAAACCAGGGATGGCGAACCAGCGTTCAATGAGTTGAACATGCTGAGAAACCTGTCCAGCGATAACTAAAATGTAAAAAATAAATTAAAAGTAAAAAAACTTTTTTAAGAACAAGCTTTTATTTAAACGCGCTAAAAAGAATAAAATAAACTTTTCCTTTAAAACTTTTTTTACTATCAACTTATAACGTCATTACACAATTTATATGATATAAAAGCTTGTCGCGAGATTTACCTGTGTAGATAAACAAGTAAAATAAATAACTTGACCTGATTGATTTTAGTTTTTAAAAATTCAAACTAAGTAAATATGAGTACTTAAATATTGCGACAAGCTTTTATATCATATAAATTGTGTAATGACGTTATAAGTTGATAGTAAAAAAAGTTTTTAAAGGAAAAAGTTTTAATTTATTTCACCTGAAAAAGCATAGAGTGCAAAAGTCAAAGCAAAGGATATGTTGTTTCACAAAAGGGATCAGTTTTATTCAGTAATGAATGAAACTTAGAGGAAAGAATTATTTTTATTATCCTAACTTTTCATTTAAGAGGAAAAAATTATTTTTATTTATAAATTATAGAAATTTAAATTTTTTCCATTGCTGATTAAATTATAAATAAACCAAAAAGCATATTGGAGTATTAATTGAGTTCTAAAAATAGACATGATGGAGACCTGCACTGTAAAATAATTCTAGAATTAGCATTGGTAATAAAATTGATTTTAATTAATCTTTTTATTTTTTTTTTTATTATTCTGATAAATTTTCTTTTGTTTTAACACTGCTACAAGCTCATATTTTTTTGCCTAGTTAATTAAAAAATATGAGAGAAGAGTATATTTTAAAAAATATGTACACGTTCATGTTTATACTGTTATTTTTAAACATGCTTTGAGTTAGAAATTTTACTTTGAAGTATAAATAACAAAGTTTTTGATGTTATGCTTTTAGCTATAGATTCTAATTAATTATATAAGTAATAATAAAGATCTTAACTAGATGACTATGGGGTTAGTTGTTACCCTATAAGAATCTCTGAAATATTCAGAGATTTTTCTAAATTTAAAGATGGTTTATCATCTGCTTTTTATATTTTAATTTGGTGCTTCCTCCATCTATATATAAGTTTATCTAGATCTTAATATTTAAATTAACATAGTGATTAAAACATATTAATTTGTTTTTCTTCCTTATAAGTTTCATTATTTGTTGAATTAAATAAGGATATTATTATCATTGTTCATCAATATGGTTTTTTTTATCATCTGCTTATTTAGTATCACATTTGAGATACATTGCAAAAATTAAAGAATATTTTATTTATTGAATTTAGTTAAAATAGTTGTGAACTCTCTTAAAGATTTTGATGCAGTAAATATAATCTATAAAATTGTATGCCAGATGTTTCTTTTCAAAGCTAATTTTGATATTTGACTAACTTTGATTTTCCTTAGTTATGTATTGATTTTAAGTGTAAGATTAAGTGGATTTTAAGTGACAAGCTGCTGTTATAAGTTTTTAAAATAAATTATATAAAGTTACCTTCAAAATTTTCTAATTTAGTGAACATTGTCGCTATTTTGTCAAATATTACTCTAGCATTAAAAAAATTAAAGTTTTATATATATGTACCTTATATCACACAGTGATTGAAATTTTTAAAAAATTTTAATGCTTAATATTGAATTACGTGGCGTCATTTAAATGAAGACAACACTCAAATAAAAAATATTTTGATGCTCTTTACATTATGATTGAAATAAAGTATTTCTGTGTCTCAAAAGAAAATTTTAAACTCATCTCTTTGACATGTTTATGTGAATAACTGATTGGTTTTTCATGAAAATTATTGATATTTTTTTTTACCTTATTAAATTCTTTTTCTATGTAATTATTAACACATTTATTTAAATGTATTTTAATTGTTTTTGGTATCAGGACAGATTCTTTGGTGAATGTTGGAGATTCAGTACATGTTTTGAAGGAGTTTGAAAATAATCAAGCTGTAATAGATAACCATTCTGGATTTTTGGTTATCAATCCAGACTTTTTATTGTCAAGTACAGCCATCGTTTCAACACTTTTTTGCATGAGAAAAGCTGCTCTTAATCATATTCTTCCAAGCTGGTCATCTGGAAATGATGTCATGATGATTGGAAACTTAGTTCATGATATTTTTCAACAAGTACTTATTTATTTTATTATTATTTGCTTAACTTAAATCAGTTTTTTTTAAAAAATCTCTCCCCCCCCCCTTTTTTTTTGCATGACTTAATTTAGGAAATTTTCTTTAACATTAAACTTTTATTACAATTTCCTTTTGTTTTTATCTATTTAATTTTGCACTCTTTGACTACTGATGGATTTTATATTCATATTTTTAAACTTTGTAAAAAAAAATATTTTTCTTTTTTGTAAATAATTAATTTACAAACATGTATTTAATGAATTTTTATAGAAGTATATGCATATATATAAATTAAAAAGTGTGCAATTTTGGCTAAAAACTGATGAAGTGTAAGCCCTAGCAAGAAAGCTTAGAAGATTCATTATACATTGTTGCTACTCTGAATAAATATCATGCTTCATAATTCTATGTTTCCAAGTTGTTTAAATTTTGTTAAATGATCCAATTTTTTTCCTCTATTTTTTTAAAGTGAATTATAGTGTGTAAGTTGTTATTCATACCTAACATTGATTTACTGTTTGGTTTTATTGTTTGCTATGCTGGTGTAAAAGTTATCTCAACATCTGCTATGTTAGCATAGAATAAAAGTTTAACAAAAACACTTTTTGCCACTTCTTTAAACCTTGTCACTTTTATTTTGATTTTCAAGCTTGCCATCAGTACAAGGATTGGGCTCCAATGTTGTATTGCACTACTTGTTACAGTAGCTTGATTAAGTGACTCAAAGGCACACATAATCCAATGTTTATTTCTGGGTCCATGGTTTGGTGTACACCTTGCTGTAATCTCACACATTGCTACCTTTGTTTGACTTCTACCATCAGGTTTTGTAGCAAAAATAAACACAGAATTTGATATCCTAATATCCTTCAGCTGTAAGACCAGTTTCTCACAACAAATCTTTTCCAATTTCCTCAAAAACCTATACTCTATAGGCCTGAAATGAATTATAAAGACTTTGAGCCACTGCATGTACCATCAACATCCACATGTGATGATGAAGAGTATCCAGCTGATTTAATTCGACAACCTCACCTTGTTATTCCACCAGTATTGAATAATCTCATCTAGGATTTGGAGTTACCTAAACAATAAATAATGAAGCTGAAAATGTTATGTAATCACACAAATAGAAACTGATTATAGGCTCATCAAAAACAAGGTTTAAAGGTGTTTTGTTGACCAATGGAAATGATTTATCAAAAGTCCCTGTTGCATACTCTGGAGGGTATGGAGACGTATTGTGTGCAAAGCATAGAGCAGGGATGGCCAACCCGCGGCACGCGTGCCACATTGTGGCACGCGGGAGTCATAACTGTGGCACGCGAAGACTTATTGAAAAATTACAAAATTTTATGAAAAGATAACTGAATTACAATCGAAAATTATCATGAAGTGAATATGTAAGAAACAGAAATTTTCAGCTTGAGATATTAAAAGTGCTAAGCAAGATTTTTTCTTTTCTTCAGTATAGTGCGAAAAATGAGATCATGCTCCAAAACTTACAGCTCCACAGCATTGTAACGTTCCGAGAAAAGGGTTGAGTAACGTGAGACTAAAAACAAATAAATTCTCTCTCTCGGACGGTCGAATCTGCCCAAAACGCCACCCTCTCTCGGGGGCGGTTAATTTTTAACATCTCGGATTTCTTTTCCAATTTCAGCTTCCCCTTGCAGTGCTAAAGTTTAGTGTTTATAGCTGTCAGCGTGATGTCAGATAAAAAGGTTTTTCCGAAGGTGTTGGTTATTTACGATTTCTGTAATGTCAAGAAGTAATTCTGCAATATATTAGGAGAGCAGTTGTTGATACGGTAGAAGTAATTCTATCTGCACAAAGTAGCCGCCTTATAAAGCCATGACTAATCAGAATGCTGGATTTGGAGCCTAGAAAATTTGTATCGTAACATCGGCAAATTGTTTCTAGCTGTCAGACTCTGTTGATTTTAAACTCTGTTTAGCAATATGTTAAGCTTTTTTCCTTTTCTAAAATTGCTTTTAGATTTTAGCGTTGAGCGTATTTGCTTACAAAATTTTAATTTTTAATATGTTTATGAGTAAACCTTCGACATCGAAAAGAAATTATGAAGAGAATATATATATATATTGCAGCACATAATTTTAAAATTGTCTGGAAAGAACAATACTTGTTTAGCATCAAAATGCTTCCAAGCCTGTTTGTTTGATATGTGGAATTTGTATAGCAGTTCCTAAAAAAATTAACTTGGGCCGTCATTTCAAACAGCTGCATAGTGATTTCAACAGCAAATATTCCGTTGGATCAAATTTGCGGGCGGAATTTATCAATAAAAAAAGGAACCTTTAGCTGGCCACCAATTTTTGTTAGAGAAGAGAAATGACGAAATGAAAACTATGGTGAGAGCTTTTTATGAACTTTCTTTATTGTTAGCCCGCAAGAAAAAACCATATTCTGTTGGAGAGGAGATAATAAAAAGTAGCCTTTTAATTTTCGCCCAACATGTCGGCGATCTAAATGTCAAAAATATGGTTGATAAAATAGCTTTGTGTGTCCAGAAATACCATCATGCATCTTATAAATGACATGGGCCAAGATGTTGGAACACAAATTGTCTCTGGACTTCGAAATTGCAAATATTTTTCATTAACTTTGGATGAAAGCTGTGATATCACAGGCAATGCGCAGTTAAGCATCTTTGTGCGTTACACGAACAAAAATTTTGATACTGTGGAAGAACTTCTTGATTTGCGCCAACTAGTTTTAACTACAGGTGAAGACATTTTTAAGGAACTTAAAAATGTAATTGAAGTTAACAAAGTACAATGGACAAAATTAGTCAGTGTTTGCACAGATGGAGCGCCTTGCATGGTTGGCAGAATAAAAGGTTTTGTTGCATTGCTTGAAAAATATTTGGGAAGAAAAGTTTTCAAGTATCATTGTATTACTCTTTGAGAAGCTCTTTGTGCCAAGGACTTAAACTTGTCTTTCGTTGTTGACCCTGTGGTGTGCTGAATCAACAAAATACAAGCTCGTGCTCTGAATCGACGAAGATTTCGTACACTTTTCCCCGAAGAAACAGAAGAAAATGACGAGTTACTCCTTCATTGTAGTGTGCGCTGGCTTTCCAAGTGAAGTTCACTTGTGAGATTTTGGAGTTTGAGGGAATGTGTTTTAGAATATCTGGAAGAAAACGATGAACTGCCCAATGAATGCTCGATCCCCAGGAGTGAAAATTGGCTGTGTGATTTAGCTTTTCTTACCAATATAACGGAACATTTAAACAGTTTAAGATTACAGGGGAAAAGTTGTATTCTTCCTACCCTAGTTGGTCATATATCTTCTTTTGTGAATAAACTTTTGCTTTATTTGTCTGGATTGTGGAGAGAAAAAAATAACTTTCCCATTCATGCAGGAGTTATCTGCCAAAGTTAGCAATGTTCCGAACTATGATAGATTTAAAAATTTAATATCGGTTTTGCAGGATTCTTTCAGTGCCAGGTTTGAGGATTTTAAAGATGATAAAAAAATACTGAACTTTTCACTAATCCTTTTTCGATTTCTCTTCAAGACATTAATTGTTACCTACCTCAGGTAAATATTGATATTAATGACCTACAGAACCATACTACTCGAAAAAGCAAACATAAGGAAATATTTTAACAGCAAAAATTATCCGAATTACATCGAATTTTGGAAATTTGCATTACCAAGCAATTTTCCAAATTTACATGATTTAGTGGTCAGATCTTGTTGAACGTTTGGATCAACATATGTTTGTGAAGAAATGTTTTCTGTTATATGAGCGTAATTAAATAAAAATAAACTGATATGTATCTAAAACACCTAATTTTGTTAGTATCTTCACGCACTAATCCAAATGTAGATGTTTTAGTAAAGGAACCACAAAAAGATTCAAAAACCACATTAAGAAAGAACTAACTGACTGCTTAATAATCATTTAAAATTAAGTGTTTCAAGTTGCTTATTTTTATTTTGTACCTAAGCTAACAGATTGATCCTGTAAAAATTTATCAACAATAAAATATACAAGTTTATATGTAAAATATATATTTTATTTGTTATACCAATTTTTGATGTGTAACATCTTTCCTCTCGATTGCTGGAGATTTGTGGGAGTAATTTCGTGAAAAGGGACGGAAATGCGTAACAGGAAGTTGGGGAAGCGCGCGCTATTCAGTGAAGTTCTAGTTTTTTCTCCTTCATTCAGGAGGGGCTCCGCCCCCATCCCCCACCCCTTGCAGTCTAAGCCGTGGGATCTTTGTTTTTTTCTCACTTTAGGATCAGAGAAAAGCTATGTCCTTTAGGCAGAGACGTGTTTCGATCGATTGCTGCGTACAATTTAAACGACCGGGCCATAGAGTAGCTGGTGTTGCGATCTATCGCAAACAGAACACCTTACATGTTGTGGCTCCTCATATGGATATTACTTATCGTCAAACAAGGGGACTGGGTATTGTTAGTCAAGATATTGGGGACATATGTGCGGCAAAATGCTTATTTGAAAATGGTCAAACAGTGATTTCGGTGGTCGTATACATTTCTCCGAATCAAACGGTTCAAAAAATTAAAGATTTCCAGCATTTTTTTACTTTTACCCATATACTGAAGGTGGTTCTGCTCTTTTAAAAAAAAAACTATCACCCTCTTCCCATGATTTTGAGTGGTGATTTTAAAGTTAACTTCAGTTTGCTAGAAGCCGATCCACTCATAGCTTTTTTCAATGAGGAACTCAAGCTCGAAATGAACACAAATCGAAATGTTTCGACAACTAACAGTGTTACTGTAATTGACGCTATTTTTCAACGGTTTTTAAATACTTTGAAAACAAAAGTATATGTGTCATATTTTATTTATCATAAATTATCATTACCGCTCTCCCCCAAATTGAACAAGAATAATTATTTTTGATAAAAAATTGCATTACTCCTTGTGTTAATTAAATAAAATTTTCATTAAAGATATAATTATTCCATAGAAAATTATTTCCAATCATACTCGATTCATTTTTTTCAGGATTTAAGCTGCTATTGCGAATTTACCACGATACCATGTCAGATATTACACATCGTATGCGACTACTGTTAGGCTCGTTTTTTTTACATTTCACTATATAGAACTTGCATTTAAAAATGTGTTTTTGGTGTAAATAACCCATAATAAGCCTTTGAGTAACATTTTTTCACTTTTGCATATTTTTTTCGTTTGGTGGAGAAGTTGAAAGTGGCACGCGAAACTTTTTTTTATCAGATTGTGGCACGCTTTCCAAAAAGTTTGGCCACCTCTGGCATAGAGTGTTGAAGGTAGGCAGAGGGATAATGTGTTGTACAGTGTAATTCTAAACTTTTTTACAAACAAAGGCTTCGGAGCCTCTTTCCTCGCCCGCTTCTAATCAAAATTGTTGCTGTATTTTTATTGTTTGGGTGAAGAAAGGGGAGGCTGAATATTTTTTAAGCTGATAATGTATCATTGTCACTATTTTGCTTATGAATAATAGTCATATGTCAAAATGATATGATTTGAATGTTGAATCTAGCATGTCATTTTGATATGACGAGTCATATGTCATCAAATGTGATTTTTTTTAAAAAACTGTCTTATCTAAGAAAATCAAATTGTTATATGCTGTGCTTGAAAATTTGGAAGAAATAAATTATGTAATTTAGTAATTTATATCTGAGGCTGAAAAAAACTGTTCTAAAATGAATGTGTTCAATATGAAATACACTAAAAGGACAATTTTTAAAAAAACTAGGAATATGTTTTTATTATATTTAATCAATCAATGATAATTTATTTTATGCATTTTATTTTTAAATAGGCTGTAAATAACCATGCTAGTTCTAAGGAAGAAATAAATACAATCTTTGAAAGAGTTTTCATGAAACGAGAAAACTTAATTTCTTTGTGAGTATTCTTGATTAAAATTCTTTTAATAACTAAATGAAGAAAAATATTTTTGTGTATTATTTTTATTTTGAAAATTTTTTTTTCTTGAAGGAAGATATAATTTTATTGAACTATTATGATTATTAAAATTGTATGGCCTTTTTTAATGTAAGTTTTATATCCAACTAAACTTTAATTATTTGATAAAATATTATATTTTTTTATAATGAAATTAACATAAATATATAATTTAGCTTAACTCTTATTTGAATTATTTTGAATTCTTATTAAAACTTTTCCTAGAATTGTAAAAACAAAATAAATTTTATTTATGAATAATTTTAAAACTCATATTTCTTGATACATATAATTCAAAACTTTTGTAACTGTAATTAAAATTATACACTGAAATATGTTTAAAGCGTAAAGGCATAAGACAAAATATTGGTTAACATGAAGTAATACAATGCTCCAGACAAACTACTTTGTATTTTCGTGCATTCCCCCCCCCCCTCTTAACAGGAAAAGATTTCCCTTCAGGGAATAAACAAAACACAGAAAACATCTGCCAATCTTGGGTTGTGAAATGAAAGACAGGTGGTATCACCAGTGGCGTAACATACAACCCTCATCTTGTGAGGGGGACAAAGCCTGTCTGACACCAAGTACATATTTAATCAATTTATAAAATATTAAAGGCAAAACCTGACTTTGCCGGGGGGGGGGGCTAATATTCTTCGTTATGCCACTGGGTTTCACATGTTTTGTAGAAAGGTTAACTTGGCTTTGAAATATTCTTGGAATAGCCTGTGACATGAGCCAATTATGTTTATCTAAGCTACTTTCATCCTCCACCTCTAAAAACGCCACACAAAAACATCTCATCAATTGACTTTGGAATTTGGTGATGAGTACATTGCAGTGTGAATAAAAATCAGTGAGTTTGGCTTGCATTTTATTTCTATTTTAGAAGATTTTTTTATGAGCGCAATGACAAATAGCTCGGGAGAAAAGCAAACTACTATCTCACTTAAAAGGAAGATAGAGTTTCTTAAGGCTTTTGATCAAAAACAGAAGACAAAAATAGAAAACTGTAAAGATTTGATATTGTGATTTCTACGCTATCAACAATTTTAAAAAATAGATCAAATTACAGAAATGTTTGAACAGAATAAATTTTGAGTCGAGTGAAAACAAATGAGATCAGCCAAGCATGAGGATTTAGAGATGGCTTTACGTGCTTGGTTCAAACAAGAAAGATCTCAGTATAATTTTGTATTAAATTTCATTAAGTTCTTGTGGTTTCATTAAGTGAATGTTTTTGTTTCATTGATTTTTATTAAATACATACAAATATACATATCTATGTAAATAAAATGTACTCTAATAATTTTAATTTTGTTTAATATATGGTTTTCTTTCTTCCTTCCTTTTTTTTTTTTGCAATGTCCTTGAACACAAAATTCTTTTAATGAAAAAATATTTCAGTCTCCTCAGTTTCGTGTTAAATAATTTTCACTGTATGTATGATATTTATATGTGAATGTATGATATTATATGTGAAAAAACTAGCTAAAAAATTGTGTTTACAACCCCAAAAATTGTCTGATAATTTTTTTTATATCTGTTGGAAATTATTGAATGTTATTGTATTGATACTGTATGGTTTTATTAATGATAATTTACAAAATTTGTATTTTTATATTAGATCTGTTAATCTTTTATAATTATACTAGCTGTAATCTGTAAATCTCGAAAAACTTTAAGTTATTTCTTATTGTTAATCTCTCTTATTTGGATTTATTTATAAATGTATGCTTTTTAAATAAAATTGTTTGAATGTTGTCATTGATTTCATAACTTAAAAAAAAAATTCTTTTCCCTTTTGCAGAAGTTGTCAAGATACAATAGAATCCGAATTAAAGGAAAAAGTGGCAGAATACATTCCTAGCATTACAAAATGGATTGAGAAGCATTGTACATTTGGAAAAAGGATTGCTGTAGATAATTTGCAAGTGACTTCTGTTGAAGGTATTGAAGATAATGTGTGGAGTCCTAAATATGGCGTTAAGGGAAAGATTGATATGACAGTGAAGACATTTTTTCGAAAAAAGCAAATTTCTAAGGTATTTTTTATTGTTAACCTACTTATATCTTCAATTCTCAACATATTTATATTTTGAATTAATAGTGAGATAAATGGAAGTCCAGTGGTCAAGTGGTAGCGCATCGTGTTTCCATGCTACAGGTCCAGGGCTCAAATCCTGGGCTGGTTATAGGGTTTCTTTCCCGGGTTCCCAGGAAATCATAAGATTTTTGTACTTTTTCTATTCCCGGGAATTAGATTTCGTTCCCGAGAATCACACGGAGCTTGAATTATCTATGAGGTAGCTATTTTTGACTTGACCTTACATTTCAATCTCGGGCATCGTTAACTGAACCTATTGTGGCAATTTGCAATCGGTTACCCCCGAACTTCCAGACAAAGGAATGTGAAATGTGTTACCCAACTGTGGGGTAAGAGTGTAATATGAGAACTTTGGGGGGTGAGAATTTTTCCAAGCTTGCTGTGGGTGTATCGAGCTTGGTTAACAAGAAATATTGGGTTTTCAAAGCAATCGCATTTCGTTGCCAACCAGCATTATGTGATCTAAGTTCCAAGATCTAGATTTATGTGGATAATGTAAGTATACTAATACTTAAAACTATTATTTATTTAATCTTTTTTTTAAAAAAAATTCGGATACTTTTCTTTATTATGAGCTATTTGATTGAATCAGCAATTTGAAGAAGGGAATGAACTCATAAACTGTTTGCGGGAGAATATTTTTATAAGAAATTGTGCAATTTTTCTTATTTATTATTTTTCTAAACTTAACTTTCGTGTGAGATTCTTATATTAATATTTATTTATATTTATGTAACTGAATCAGCAATTTGAAGAAGGGAATGAACCCATAAACTGTTTGCGGGAGAATATTTTTATAAGAAATTGTGGAATATTTATTATTTTTCTAAACTTAACTTTCGTGTGAGATTCTTATATTAATATTTATTTATATTTATGTAACAATAATACAGCAATTCCATAAACAAGAAATCGGTTATACAAATAAAATCTCTTAAATACAATAATTAATATTTATCTCTTAGTTGCAACATTAGAGAAATAATTGATTCAGAGCTTTGACTCTTTAATTTTCAAACACATGTGAGTCAGTAAAGGAACATTAATTTTAGTAATTATTTTTCAAATGTGAATTCCCCCCCCCCCCAAGATTTTTAATTTACAAAATCTTTAACTGTAACATTTTTTCCATGCCAAAATGATAAAAGTATAAATTGCTTATGCTTTCTGAAATCCTATTTCAAAAATGAATAATCAATTTATTATATATTTTTTGTACTTTATAGCTGATTATATGAATAAGAATTAATTTTGTAATTGATATGCATCCTTATTTTATATAATGAGTATTGATTTTATTTAAAAATAACTTGTTTTTAAATTTTTTAAAAGTTTGATGTTTTTTCGGGAACGACAATTACATTCCCGAGATTTTCCGGATATTCCTGGGAATGGAAATACCGGGAAATCAGAAACTCTAGCTGGGCAGGGTGAACTCTACCTTTCATCCTTTCAGTGAGTCGATAAAATGAGTACCAAGCTTGTGCTTGGGATCTAGGGGCTTAGCTTCAGACTGACCACATGACCAGAACATCTGCTCATGTACTTAAACGCCCAAGGTCACATAAACTGAAATGGGCACAGTAGGCCTTGGCCCTTTTGGGCTGTTGTGCCACTGAATTTAGTTTAGTGAAATAAATGAAAATAATAGCCATATAATTATTTCTTTTTCTTCATTTTAGATTCTGCCCCTAGAATTAAAAACTGGACGTGCGACTTATTCTGCTGAGCACATTGGACAAATAAACTTGTATATTCTCATGTTAGAAGAAAATTCTAAAGAATTATCAGAAGGCTTGCTTCTGTACTTACGAGATATTGCTAACATGAAATTAGTCTCTGTTAATCATAATTCTCTCAGAGGTTTGATACAGCTAAGGAATGAGCTTGCTTTTTATACCTCCCGATGGATATCTAGATCAAGTACACAGATTGATGATATTGAAAATTGCCATTTGCCAAAGCCTTTAAATAATAAAAAATTTTGTGGGAAATGTCCTTATCTTCTACCTTGCACTGTTTATCAAAGGTTAGTTTTACTCAAAGGAAATATTTCATTATTGCTGGAAAACTTTTGTTTTCTATATAGCTATATTTTAAAAAACATTGTAATTAATATTATGTAAAATATGGCAATCGAATAATTGGTAAAGATTTATTCTTAATAATATAAAATAAAATGAGAAGTTTTAGATAGTCTTAAACTATACTTATTTTTTTATATATTTTAAAAGCTTATTACTTGGTTTATTTCAATAGGGCTCTTTCTGAAGATAAAGATTTGGAAGTTGATCATGCTATGAAATCTTTAATCACTCCTACTACTAGTCATCTTAAGCATAGTCACTTACAGTATTTTGTTCATTGGTCTAATCTGCTACTGATTGAATCTAGTAATGTTGCTATTACTAATGCTTTTTGGACAGAGGAATCTACTTCCAGGTAATAAATCGTGCAGTATATTTGTTCAGGTATCATAAGTGTTGATAATAACCTTAATAATAGCAGATGTAATATATTCTATCTTTTTATATTTTACAAGGGATCTTCAAAACTAATGATTTTTTTTTTTTTTTCTGTTTCAAAAGATGAATGTGGGGAGAATAGTAAATAAGCTGTTGCATATATATATTGAAATAGTCTTTCAATTTTTTTATGAATTCTGTTGATCTCTATTGTATAATTATTTATTTATTTATTTTTACATTTTTAAAAACAATTTAAATAAATAACATCAATTTCTGGAAGAAAAAAGGAGCATTTAAATTAATTGAAAAGTTTGTAGAAATCTTTAGTTAGTATTTTATACCTGTGGTGTAAGTTATTTTCCAAAATGTTAGTATCTTTCTTGCGTTATGTTTGACATCCATTGATTTTCGAGATGCAAAGGTTGGTTTAATGTGAAATAATTGTCTATATTATAGTTGCATCCGACAACCATTTAAAGAAAAATACAGATAAAAAATAAATTTATCTAAGTCTATATTGAAAATTCAAATTGGATTAGAATGTCATATTTGGTAACACAGAATGATTTTCTCTTAGAAAACTTTTAGGAGTTGTAAGAGCATTAATCATTTATCAAATGGAAACAAGAATGGACAAAAATTTATTATTATATTTTTCCCTTCCAGAAATCTAAAAAGGTTTTAAAAAATAAAGGAATGAAATTGTGAAAAAGATGATAAATGTGTGAATTTTAAGTATTATGTATATTTTTCATTATATATGCTTCTGTATATTTTTTAACTATATAAAGATATAAAATGTTTGCATAAATAAAGTTCTCTAAGCTCATTAGCCAATTTGCTTGCATTTTTGTATTTCTTCTAAGGCATATATTTCAATAAAAATTGTTTGAAGGAAGAAATATCAGTTGATAATATATAAAAACAAAAGGCAGCTAATTAATCTTGAGACATAAAAGTATTTCATAGTAAAAATTGAATAGTTTCATCAAAATTTTACAACTTGTGTGATTTTTAATAGCTATATTCATGAAGTATATTTGAACTTTGAAATAAATAGACTTATAATATTTTTATTCGATTTAAAATTGAAGATAACTCAAAACCATTTATCCCTCCCCAAAAAATGCAAAAAAAATTTTTTAGTATAACATTTAAATTAATATAATCATTTCATTCTTTTTAAAAGTATATTTAAATATTAAATAGTTAAAAGTTTTTGTTTTATTTTAGAGAAAAGAAAGGCATGTGCTTAAGTTGGTTATCTCTTGACAAGAATGCCAAACAAAATAAAGAAATTAATGAGACATTTTCCGCTACATTCTGTCGTTCAGCAAAGAGTCCTATAACTTCATCACTTGCAAGTGTAGGTCTGAAAACAGGAGATTATATTGCAGTTAGTAAGCAAGGCAGCATTGATGAAGTTGCTATTACCATGGGGTATATTGTTAAAATTCTGGAAGAATCAGTTACAATAATTTCTGACAGGTAATTTTTATTGGAATGTTTTCAGCATATTATTATTTTTTTATATAATAATTAGCTAAAAATATTGTTATTTATTTTTCATATTTTTTTCCTTATTATTTATAATTTTTCAATATGATGCATTAAAAAATATGTAATTGTCTTGAGCAAAATTTTACTTAAATTACTATTTCTGCTAGTAAAATTTCATTTTAGTAACCATTGTCTCAGTTGTAATTATTTTTCTTTTATTTATAGATTCATATTTTCAGTATCAATGATTTTAATGTATAAATTTATGTATGTAGAATTTCAAGTGTTTTATATGTATATAATGGATTTTTAGAAAATTAAATATAAATATACACATCTGTATATTAAACTGTAACAATATTTTAAAATTATTTTCTTCAAATACATAGAGATAATTTTAAAAGTTCAAGATGTAATTATGATTATTGATTCTGCTTACTTCAATTTCTATTAAAAAAAAGATTTTTAGAATTATTAGTGTATAAAGTTATCGTATGTTGCAAGGGTTTATTGAATGTGATGCATTTCTTGGTTGTGGCAGCCAAGTGGTCTTAGTCATGTGGCCAATAAGTCTTGAGTTTCAGTCTTGATGCCACTGAAAGCTTTCTGTGGTGATGGGCTGATACAGGTTAAATTTGCTATGATTCAAAGTTCTTATGGTGGTGTGGGGTGGAAGTTTGGAGAGTTTGGCGCCAGCTTAAATGTTGTCCTTTTCACTTGAATAAGGTTCAAAATTGCAAGGTCTATCACCAATTGCTCTTGTGTTGCTTAAAAGTGCCTTTCTCATTTTCTGCCTTTGTCTATTTAGTTGTAAGTTGTTCTTTTATTATTTTTTAAGTTTGCATTTTATCACATATAAAAGCCATTATATGCTGATTAACTTCATATATATGAGTTATGTAAGAGGTCTCGGATGTGTGGGCCAGTACACTTGTGTTCCTGAGGATTTGATTAATTGGATTAAATTAGTTAAGTAAAAGGAACCTACAGTTGTTTGGATATATTTTATTTCTTTTTACTTAGTTATCTTTTTAATTAAATAAACTTAAAAGAAAAGTTTTTATTTTTAAATGCCTTTGACACATAAGATATTTGTCCATTTTCATCTGCTATACATATGCCAAAATTAAGTGAGCAGAACAAGAATACCCCCCCCCTTCTTTATGCCTTTAAAAGATCTTGGACTTTGCTTATTTAATTATTCTTTTTTCAATTTCTACTATTGATTCACACTCTTCCTATATATATATTTATATATCTTGTTCAAGTTTAAATTCATTTTTTAAAACTTGTAATAGATGACACATGATGTTAATACAGTTTTTTGAAATATTAATTAATTTATTAAATTTAATCATAGTTTAAGGGATATTTCTCAGTCAATATTATACCTCTAAATGGCAGCACCATTTGATAAAACAGCTTTTGTTAAATTTGTAATGAAGATTTAACTTAACGTGACAGCATTCCTTTTACATTTTTCCTTTCAACTTTTATTAAAAAATTTAACTACAAATTTAAAAGTTAGTTGAAAAGTTTTTAATGTTATTTTAGAAGGTGTTTTACCACTTAATATTGTGATTCTGTCATATGTATATACATATTTATATTAATTGTAATTATTGATAAAAAATTAACTAAAATATAAAAAAAATTTGTTGACCTAAGTAGAAATTGACTTAAAATTTGTTGGTTTTTTTATATTGTTTTCATATGCAAGCATTGCTCTTTAAAAGTGTCACATATTTGTTACAAAATTAAATCTGACCTGTTATTAGTAATTTTGATTTCAATCCTCATAGAAAATAAACAGTCCTACAATCATTAAATAAATGTTTATAGCTTTGTTAAGGAAATTATTTTACAGATCCTTCAGAATTGCAGGTGTCTTCAATAACTGCATAATTCACATGTCTGTGGACAGTCAAGCGTAATCAAATACACTTTCAAAAATTGAGAATATATATTGAATGCTTAGCTGTTAGAAGATAGTATATTAAAAAATAACTTACAATTCACAGATATTTTACATGAAACAAAATGCATCTTAAATAATTTTGTTACTTGTATTTTAAGCAATATTTAATATGAGATAAGATAGTTTCATATGTTTTTTTGTATATTCATACATTTATTGTTTTTCAGAGATTTTTCTAAAGTTTCTAAGTATGAAGATTACATTTTCCGGATTGATAAACAAATTTCTAACAGTGCCACAGCTTGCATTCGTAATAACTTAATGTGTTTAATGAACAATGATAGTGAGGCTTTGGAATTAAGAAAATTTGTAATTGACAAGCACCCTCCATCTTTGCAAAATCTCTTCCCAAAGATGTAGTACTGAATGGACGTCCGATACTGAAAGAATTAAATAAAGTGCAACAAAGAGTTGTTCTTAAAGCTCTGATGTCACAAGATTATTTAATTATTAAAGGGATGCCTGGAACAGGTAATGTGCAAAATAGAAATTATCTTCCATAATAAAAAGGATTTTTTACATATAGATAAATTATTTCTCGTTCTGACCAAGTGTAGAACTGAGTGTAAATAACCAGGATTGATTTGTGATTTGTAATGTTACTTGAATGTGAGAAAAATGAAAAAATAGAATCTTTTATTTTTGTAGTTCTTTTCATTATGAAACACTAAGTATTTCCAATCATAATATTTGTATGTTTACTTTTTATTGAATTTTGTATTTAGTTAAATATATTTATAATTTATTTGTTTACTTAGGCAAAACATCGACCATTGTGGCATTAGTAAGGCTTTTATCGTCCATGGGGAATTCTGTGCTTTTGACAAGTTACACTCATTCTGCAATAGATAATATTCTATTAAAATTGAAAGATCATATGTCATTTGTGAGAATTGGTCAAGAGGGTCGCATTCATCCAAATTTGAAAGAGTTTTCCTTTGAAAATTGGACTAAAGATTTTTCTACTGTGAATCAATTTAAGACATTTATGAATGAACAGGTAATAAAAATTATAAAATATATCAATGATTTAAATTAATTTTACATTTCTTGTCTATTCATTATTCTGAAATCTCACTTAAAGAACCTCAATATTATGAGTGATTTGCTTAACGAGCAAACATAGTAAAAAAAATGTCCTGCTTTGCAAGCAACATTTTGCTGAATGAATGACCAAGAGAAGCTCCATATTGTGGACTAACTACATTAGTCATTTTTAGCACTTGTTCTGTGAGTATTTTAGTATTGCTTGTGATCACATATTTTTTCAAATGTGTATTCAACCATACATCATTCAAAGATTTCCTTGCTAAAATGTCCATGAAGAAAAAAAACATTAGAAAAGAAAAGTAGTTATGGAAATGAAATGTGAAACTCTTATAAAGCTAGAATGAAGTGGGAGCATGGTTAATCTGACATGTTCATATAATTGATCCTCATCAACAATTTGTACTATCCTCAGGAACAAAAACATGATTTAGGAGAAAAGTGTTTCCAAAGGATATGAATGAATATCACTGCAACTGTTATTAGTCCTTGATGTTGTTGAAGGATTGCATTTCATATTGAAAAATGAAGAGCAATTGCAAGTCAACATTCTTAATGAGAACATTTTTGAGGGAGAGAAAGATAAAGGGATTTTGCTGATATCGTTAAAAAAGATGCTGAATCATCGATGGTCAAAGAAGTATTTTGAGGAAATTGTAAATAGTTTGGCATCTGCAGCATTAAAAGGGCAATGAAACAGCACACTGTAACACAAAGACATTAAAAAACTCTATTGATGATTTCAAGAAGTTAGATGATTCTGAGGGTTTTCTGTCATATGTTTTTAGTTATATAAAAGATGCCCAAAATGACAATCCATGTTATTTTTCCGTAACTTTAGAAAATACTCCACCATATTTTTTTCTTTAAAAAACAGGTTTCAAATTTTGATGATTTCTTGCATGAAAAATGCAAAAAGAAAAATGAAACAACTGATAAGTAAAGTTATTGTGCATTAGCATAACCGAAGGAAAAAAAATTTTCATTGTTGGTTGTATATCACAACATTTGGTGTGACAAATTTTAATCTGGTGAAAACAGTCAATAGGCTAATTCATAAATTCTTAATTTTCTTTGATAAAATTATGCATGAAACTTTTAAAAATGTTTCTTTCAGTGTGGAATGCACTATTAAACTTTCCATTGATTTATATGAAAAGTATTATTTCTCTTAATGATTGTTTCGCATTATGAGAGTAAGATTCTGGAACAAATTATGCTTATTAAGTGAGGTTTCATTGCATCTATATTTATGCAGTATTAATTTAAATCAAATCTCGCCTATCTTATCTGTAAATTAAATTATATACAAATTAAATTACTCTCATGTTTTTGAGAATTATATTAAAATAAATTTCCCTAACTTGTAGATTTCAGTGCCAAAAAATTTGAAATAAATCTTTACTTAGTAAACTTATTATTTATTTTAGATGGTGGTGGCAACAACCTGTTTAGGTATCAATCATGCCATTTTTAAAGTGAGAAAGTTTGACATATGCATTGTTGATGAAGCCTCTCAAATAAATCAAATAGCTTGTCTTGGACCACTTTTCCATGCAAAGAAGTTTATTTTAGTAGGTGATGATAAGCAATTGCCTCCTTTGGTTGTGAATGAGAAAGCGAGGTAAGCTCATTTTTTTTAATGTATCCTTTTCTTATTAAAGTTTCACTATTATAAGTAAAATGTGGTAAAAATTGAAGATCCAAAAATTCCTTTTATTAGTTTCTGTATATTTATTTGTTTGTTAATGTACTTACAAAATAATTTATGAAATAAATACTTATGATACAGTTTTAAATATTTTATTAATTCCAATTCAGTTTTAAAAAAGGAAAAATAAATGAAATTTTCCAACTTGAAAATTAATTTTACTCTTTTATTTTGTTTGAGAATGTGTTACCTGAATGATTTATTTGGTGAGATATGATACATTCTTTTACTTGCTAATATTTTAACTACAGTAATTTTCATAATGATTTTTTAAAAATCCTAACAGTATTCATTCTAGAAGGATTTTGCAGACTAGCTGCTTTTTCTTCTAAATCCCCATAACTTAAGATTTATCTGTACAGGGGTTATTTATTACAGAATTTTCATTTATGTTTTGAATTGGTTTGGTAAAAATTTTTAATAATCCTTTTTTTTCCTCTTTTTTTATA
>BMAO01030275.1:0-30475 GCA_019973975.1 Trichonephila clavata
CGTGCGTTTACACCAAAAATGTTCCACAGGAATTAAAATCAGAGATCTTAATTAATATTCTCGGTGAAAAAGCTAACAGTATTTTACTTTATATCCCCGAAAACGAACTCCAAGATTACGAGAAAGTTAAACACATTATTTTACGAGAATTCCAACCAACCCCACAAGAATGCTTAATTAATTTCCGTAGGGCCCAACGATTGCCAAACGAATCGCACGTACAGTTTTCGTCACGATTAACAAGTTCTTTTGAATATTATTGTAACCTTCGTAATGCGAATGATTTTAAAACTTTGTGTGAGTTAATGATAGCCGACAAATTATTTTCTACCCTCGATCGAGAAACACAACAACATATCGCGATACGCCAAAACGAATCTTGGTTTAAGCCTACTCAATTGGCTAGGGAATGCGATGTTTTCTCTTCGTAGCAAAGCGTAAATCGTATTCCGACAAAACACAGTACCATCAACCGCCGTATCACAGCAAAAAACTAAAATATAACTCGTCTCAGGGCTTTAATCGCTACAACTCTCGTGATAAAAATTTCACAAATTATTCACCAAACACTTCAACAAATAACCAGCGTAGTGGTTCTCACAGAAACGAAACTCATTTCAATTCTAGACCTAATTCAAATCACGGTCCTGTTTGTAAAGTCGAAGGTAAAATGTTTAATGAATCCTTACATGAATTGCAATACGAAAATATTTTTGTTAATGATAAAATCCTGAAAACTTTAATCGATTCGGGAGCGAATATTGTGTGTGTAAATCCTCCCTCATTCACCCGAAACAAAATCTTTAGGAACTGTTCAATTAACATGTGCTTTCGGAAATGAAATTCAAGCTGAACTTACTAAAATTAAATTAGCTCTTCCAAGTTTTCGTGAAAACCCAATAATAGTAACTGCATAAATAACTGTGATAAATTGTATTGTGATTTAATAGTTCCGCCTAATATTTTTGATGGTTTAAATAAAGCAGAAAAAGAAAATGCACGGATTTCAGAAAAAAATCCTACTTCCTCTCATTCTAAGAACATTCTTTCGCCTAAAAATAAAAATGATAGACAACATAATTTCGCTAGCCAAAATATGTGGAGCTTGCATTCTTTTGCACCGCAAACTATCCCAAATCATTCCGGCGAAGGTTCAAGGCCAAATGGCTGAAATCGATTTCAAAACATGTACAGTGCTAGTAATGTAAAACACCCAATGAATAAAAAAGAATCGTTAAACTCTTTAAAACAGAAATTATTCGATGAAAAAGAAAATAAGAAATATGAACTGACGTCACAGCCCAGATCCGATCAAACATGTTATATAACTGATTTTTAGCGCGAAGCTAACGTAAACAAATCTTTTTCTGAATTGAAAATTAGCGATTGTAATTCTTTACCAGTTAATAATAAAAACGAATCTCTCTCTTTGCTTTTTCAAAATGAGAATTGTTATTTATCAAATTTAATTGTAATTTATCCTCAAGTAGTATTTATCGCATATTTTGAACGTTGATACGCGTCGCGAAGTTGAAAACCTTATCCAATCTTACAAACCAAATAAAATTAAAGATACAAACTTACAGATGCAAATTATCCTTTCTGATGACACACCCATTGCGTTACGTCCTAGAAGATTAAGTCAAGCGGAAAAAATTATCGTCGAAAACCAAATTGAGCAATGGCTGTCTGATGGAATAATTTCCCCAAGTTCATCTAATTTTGCCGCACCTTTAGTTCTTGTCAAGAAAAAAGACCAGTCAACAAGACTCTGTGTTGATTTTCGTGCTCTTAATTCTAAAACAATTAAACAAAGATTTCCACTACCTCTCATTGAAGACATTTTTGATCAACTGCATGGAGCGATACTCTTTTCAAATCTGGACTTAAAAAACAGTTTTTTTCACATCAAAATTGATCCTGATAGCCGTAAATACACCAGTTTCATAACACATAATGGTCAATACCAATTTAATAGAGTTCCTTTTGGTTTGTGTAATTCTCCCTCACTATTTCAAAAATACATTCAAATTGTGTTTAAAGATCTCTTAAAAGACAACACTGTTATTATATACATGGACGACATTTTAATTCCGGCAAATTCTGAATGTGAAGGATTGCAAAGCTTAAAAAAGTATTTGATGTTGCTGCTACTTATGGTTTAGAGTTTAATTTTAAAAAGTGTAATTTTCTTCAGTGGAAATTAACTTTTCTTGGCCATATTATTGAAGAAGGCACTATTCGTCCTTCAACAGCTAAAACAAATGCAGTCATGAATTTCCAAACACCTAAAAACACTCGGCATGTCCAATCATTTTTAGGACTAACAGGCTATTTTAGAAAATTTATTAAGGACTATGCATCAATCGCACGACCTTTAAGTGATCTTTTACGAGACAAAGTTCCATTCACCTTTGGTCCTATACAAAAACAAGCTTTTCTCTCTTTGAAGCAAATTTTGTCTCAGGAGCCTGTATTACATCTTTATCAGCAAAACGCTCCATTACAAATACACTGCGATGCCAGTGCGAAAGGGTTTGGCGCTATACTTCTACAAATGGACTCAAATCAGAACTTTCATCCAATACACTATATGAGTCGTAAAACTTCTCCTCAAGAAGAGAAATACTCCAGCTACGAGCTAGAGGTCTTAGCGATAGTTACAGCATTAAAAAAATTTCGACACTACCTCGTCGGCACAAAATTTCAAATAATCACAGATTGCCAAGCATTTCAAAAAACTATGTCAAAGAAAGATTTACCACCTAGAATAGCACGATGGGCTCTCTTCTTAGAAGACTTCGATTACGAAATACTTCACAGGCCAGGTAAACAAATGCAACATGTTGACGCGCTCAGTCGTTATCCAGTCATGCTCATACAATACAAAGAGACAACACACAAAATTAAAAAAGCACAAATTAATGATGAGTTTACATCCAGTATTAAAGAACTATTACAATCATCTTCAGCCTCTGATTATACATTAAAAAACGATGTGCTGTACAAAATTGTCAACGACCAAGAACTTCTAGTCGTTCCACTTGAAATGCACAAACAAATCGTACAACTTGAACATTCTAAAGTACATTTCGGTTTCAACAAAACTGAAAACGTAGTCAAACAACAATTCTTTTTCCCAAATATGCGTAAGACTGTAGAAAATGTTATTGCAAATTGTATTCCTTGCATTCTTTCATCCAAAAAATTTGGCAAACGAGAAGGATTTCTACATCCCATACCAAAAGGTGATATTCCACTTGATACCTACCATATTGACTTTTTGGGTCCACTCCCAAGTACCAACAAAAATTACAAATATATCTTTACTGTCATCGACGCTTTCACCAAATTTTTGTGGATTTATCCTGTAAAGTCTCCTTCAGCTAACGATGCTTTAGACAAATTAAAATTACAACAAGTAACCTTTGGAAGTCCCAAACGAATAATTTCAGACAAAGGAACAGCATTCACTTCTACAGAATTTCAGAAATTTTGTCAGGATGAAGATATCGAGTTTATTTCAATCACAACAGGTGTACCACGTGGGAACGGTCAGGTAGAAAAAATTCATGCAACGTTAATACCAGTCCTAACAAAGCTTTCACTTGAAGATCCCAATAAATGGTATAAACACGTATCATCAGTTCAACGAATAATTAACAGCACTTTTTCCATAGCCACCAAATATACACCATTTGAACTTTTAACAGGCGTCAAAATGAAAAATAAAGATGACATCAAAATCAAAGCCATTCTCGAGGAAGAAAATTTCCAATTATCTTTACAGAATAAACAACAAATGAGAGAAGATGCCAAATCCAATATCCTGAAATTACAAGAACAAAGTAGACTACACTACAGTAAACATCGCAAAGAAGCAAGAAAATACAAAGAAGGTGACACAATTGCAATCAAGAAAACCCAGTTTGGAGTAGGTGTGAAATTGTGACCAAAATATTTTGGCCCATATGAAGTCGTGAAAGTTCGTCCAAACGACAGGTACGATGTAAAGAAAATAGGAAGACAAGAAGGCCCGAATTTGACGTCCACATCTGCTGATCTGATGAAACCATGGGATAATCCCTAAGACTTTTCTTTCCAGAACTCTAATGTCTTTATTTTTTCCCTCTATATACTCAAGGAAATTTGAGCTTTAAAAATTTGTTTAATCTTTTTTTTTCTTTTCAGTTGTAGTATTTGTATAATTTTTACTTGCATATTTTCCAGCCTGGTCGGGGACCGACCACATCAGGATGGACGAGTGTTGTATACGCTCAGGCGACACCAGCGCCAATCTCTGTAACCCCCGGATGTAAGGGGGAGAAGGAGTAGACTTACTGTTCTCCCAGCAGCGCGCGCCTAGTCAGGTTTAACAACCTGTAGGTGTCATTAAATATCCTTAAACTTTAACGTCTCTCTTTCATTCAACATACCCCTAGACACCACCCTCTCTGTTACATATATATATATATATGCATGTATAATCTACGATTATCGCGATAAATAAAAACCTCAGAAAAATCACGTAAATTTTTTAATGTCAATAAATTAAATAGAAGAGTTAAATAAAAACGTCATATGTTCTAGTTTCAGTTTTCGCTTCGCCATGCTGTTGAAAAAGTGTAATAACTAGCTAAATGGTGTAGCTAGAGCTGCGAAATTTTGTCCGCATATTTTGAAAAATTGAGAAATAAAAAAAATTAATTGTAAAAATAGTAAATTAATAGTAATTAATAGCAAAAGGCTTCACTTCATGTACACAATAATTGTTGGTTTACGTACGAAAATAATTATCGTATCATTTACATTCCCATTGGAATTGAGAATCATTTAAATTATAATATCGCTTGTGTCAGTAACATATAATAGATGTTTAACAACACGTGCACACTCATTCAGAACCATTGTCAACTGTCTGGAACAATATATGAGTTAATTCAACGCTTTCAAAACATTAATAGAGACCAAATTGGATTCCATTCAGGAATATAATGTGTACTTCAGTTACGATAAAATCAAAATACTCATTTCATGCTGTTTACAAGAATCTGTACCTGTTAGTAATTTTTTTAAACATTTTGATGTGAAACGAAATTTAAAAATCCTAGAAATCCTTTCAAGAAAAATGTATTTAAATCGACTTAGAGTAAAGAAATTAAACTCATCTTGCAGACACCGATATACATGTTAATCTGTATCTATTAATCTGATTAATAGATTCATCAATCAGATTAACAACAGGCATAAATCCTTAGAGATTTAGAGAATTTTATTTAAATATTCTTCAAATCAAGTTACAGAAGATGATTCCTAATGACAGTGTAACTTTGGTTGAAATTTTATTTAAACATTACTTTTAATGACTTGAGTAAGGGATCTGATTGCAGTCATTGGCACTAATGACCAAAGCTTATGTCAGAAAACAGCGTTATTACCTCCGAAAGTGTGTACATCCTCTTTATGAACACTTCCAGACTAATGAAAGATTTATGGATGTCATAAATTTAGCATAAGGTTTTTGGATGTAGTAACGGGTTCCTAAAAATAAAATTACTCTTAATAAATGAATAAATGTAAAGCCGAAATGTATAAGTGGATAGATTTAGCAAAAGTTCAAATAGTAAATAAAAATAAATTAAGAGTCAATTTCAGTTTTGTCCGAAGAAGAGGAGAATTGTTAAAGTTATTAAGAATAATAACCCATCTTTTGTTGAGTATGCAAGTAAATACCTTCGGCGGAAGCTGTAGAATTTGTTGCAAGATTTTAGCGCTTTTTCACGTAGTGTAGAAAAAAGCGCTATTAGGAAGCAGATTTCGTCTTCGTCTTCGTTCCATATTTTGTCGTACCTTTTTCTCAGCAATAATTAACCGATTGACCTCGGGTTTCGGCATTTGGTCGCATTTGTGCCCTAGATGAGCCGATCATATTAAAAATTTTTTTTAAGTATAGTACTACTTTCTGTTAGTAAAAAGTTCATTAGTTGCATTATTGTAAAATACAACACGTGAAAACGCGCTAAAATTACTTGGCCATGCAATGACTGATATCTTGTTTTATTTGAACCATTAACTTGTCGGTCAGTAGCCATGTCCTGGACGCGTTAGAAAGGCGGGATGAAAAGAAATCCCTATTCGGGTTGGTCGTTAAGCACTCCTTATTTTCATTGTTTGTTTTCTGTGAGTTCTTGGTGAAGGGGTCACTGCATACCCCCTTAGTAAAGAAGAAAGTTGTTTTGATGTTGGTGGGTTTTCTGAGGGATACTTAGAGAAGGTTTTCTTGCAGCCATTATTGCACTCGATATACTTTCCAGTAGGTTTAAACGTGGTTGGAACGTTTTCTTCGTTTACGGTGTAGACTGTCTCTTGTTGAGACGGTGAACCAGGTGAACACGTGCACCAATCCCTTTTAAATCACTAGTCGTGTTTGATTGGAAAAGTCTTAGACTCTTCTTGGAATGCATAGTTAAGCAATTGAGTTAGGCTGTGCTGCCATCTAGCATTCAATTCTTAGGTCACTACTTCAGCGCCAAGCTGTTTTGGTGTACGGGGATGACCCAGGGTGATCTTGGTTGCTGCTCTGGGGTAGGGTGATTTGCATTGCTTACCAATGGTTCCGGAGATCATGCTCTGCGGGCATTAGACGACTGGGACGAAAAGAAAACTTTGTTGATACTAGTCGTTAAGTGCTTTTATTTCTGTCATTTGTTTCAAATTTGCGAGAGAAGGGGTTGTTGTATAATGCAGAAAAATAAAATATTTTGTGTTATGTAGTCTTTCTTTATAAAAAAGTAATTATGTATTTTATTGATATTTATAATATATTAAATATAGAATGCATTATAATGTGACACTGTAATGCATTATTTACTCTAAGCTACTAAGAAATTTGGACTCCGTTAAAAATTTTAAGGATATTTAATCCTCTTATTGCAATTAAGTAAACAAAAATTGAATTGTAAATCCACATGTCTCGTTTCACTAAATTATATTAAAGGAAACAGCAATCATTTTCAGAAAAGTATGCTTAAACCTGTATGAGTTTCCTTTTATGAATCGTAATAAAATGGAGTTGAGTTCCTATGAGGATTTTCTACATAACACACGCAATTTATACAGGATCCTTGTATAATTATAGGGTATAATTTATTGCTTTACAGAAAGATTATGTATGAAATACATTTAAATTAGGACAGTACACTACATTTTTCAGATCAACGAATTTGAAAATTACATGTGTCGACCAAGAAAATATCGCTCACTTCGTCTATTTCTATGGCGATCAGAATTTGTTTAATTTCGGTGATGAGATCCATAATGCATTTATATATACTGCAATTATCAAATTCTACCTTTAAATCAAAAGAAAATCTGACTGAAATTCTTTAAACCAAATAATTTACAATTGGAAAATATACTTTAAGGTATATATATCTAAGTTCAAAATTTTTTTGAAAAAACGCAGAAATGAATAAATTTTTATTTTTACAGCATCAACGGAATTGGAAAATACATATAAAATTGTTTAAAGAATATTATTACAGAATATCATTGCAATAAAAGAATTATATTATGGCAAGAAGTGAAGAATTACATATTTTCAACATATAATCCTTTAAAAAATTTTTTTCTATACAAATAATATTTTACCTATGTATAACTAAATTTTCTGTTCAGAATTTTTGAAATAGTATATAGTTTAGAAATTGTTCAGGATCTGAAAAAATGTCTTAGCTATATATATATAGGTAAAGTATTTTAATTAAGAAATATTTGCAATAAAAGGAAAATATTTTAAGAACTAATTTCTTATTAATTTTTTTGGCAAAAAGTACATTTAATTTTTTTTATTGTAATAATAATTTTAAATGAATTTTATGTGCATAGTTTTTTAATTAAAGTGATACTAAATGTAAAAAAATATTCATTTGTATATTTTTTTAATTATTACGGTTCCTAACTCAAATTCCTTAAGCCAATAAATAACAACTGTAAGATTTTGAAACTAACGTCAGAAACCTCAAAATATCTTCAAAATGAATTAATAGCCATCGATTAGTATTTTTACCTGATTGTTTTAAATGAGTTTTTAGCCTCTCATATCTAAAACAAAGCAAATGCTATTGACGATGGACCTCGTAATTTTGAACATGGGTCAAGGAGAAAGACATATGAACTGGTATCCCTCTCTAAACTTCCAAGCCAATATCATCGATAGGTTTAACGTGCATCAACTCGTCTTAGAATGTTATTTTTACTTTTAAATTTACTTTTAGAGCTGTTAATCTAAGCCAGTGGTCTTCAAACTGTGTTCCACTGACCCTGGGGTTCCACAAGGAAAACCCAGGGGTTCCTCGAGTCACAATAAAAAAAACCTTGAAAAAATAAATATGTATGCAAAAGGGATTTACGGTCTCTATAAAGTTTGTATAGTTATAAAAGTATCTAAACTCACCCCCCCCTATTCATTAAAACTGAAAATTTTATTTTATTTCTATAAAATAAATTTATTTTGTAACACTTATTAAACTTTTTTTATAATATATAATAAAAGTATATTAAAACGTTTTATCTTTATATATGTACTTCCTACTAGAGAGATTGTGAATATTTTTTTATTTACTATCTCGGGTTCCACGAGATAATCTTATACCCGTTAGTTCGCAAAATGTCTTACAAAATTAAAGGTTTTTCTAATGGAAAATGCACTTTTTACCTTTCTGGAAAGCAACACCTATAATGAAGGAATGGGAACAACATATCAACAGAGTTATTGTTAAAATCTAAATTTTAGCAAGAACAGCTTTTAAATTTTAGGTTGCAAATTGAGTCTCTATCACGCAAAACACACGGGATTTCTCACACAGCTATATTCATTTTAATGTCATTCAGAAGATTGAGCTTAAGTGAAAAATATTTCTCCGCTTAAGTGGCTACAAAAACAAATCAAAATCAGAATATGCAATGTGATTGCATTTAATCTCAATAGACCTAGACTTCGAGAGTCTGGGATATATGCAGGTATTTTTACACGGTTACTAAATATATTACATGGGTAGGTGATACTTGAATCACAAATTAATATTATTTATGAGCAAATTATATTAAAAAAATTAGATTAGATTAGTATGTAATATAAATGCACTTATATATATATAATTGCCTTTACATAAAGAGCATATCTACTTTAAACATTATTTTGAATATTATTCTTCGAATTAATTTTATATATTATTCTTCGAAGCATGTGTATGGAATGGAGTTCTACAAAAACACTTTTTAGTTCTAGGGGTTCCACGAAAGAACTTTCAAGTTCTAGGGGTACCATGAGTTGAAAATGTTTGAAGATCACTTATCATTAAACAGCATCTATAAGAAAATAATTCTTGATGCATTATTTTTTTACACAGCTGCAGTCTTATAATAGTTACTCGAAATAGTATTTAAAGGAATTCAACAAATTTGTTGCAATGATTAAAAATATTTCTCCCATAAAGACTTCTAAAACTATATCGAAAATAATTAGAGGGGGAATGTGTCTAAGACATAGCATTCTTTTATTAATCTCAGAGTATATTATTACTCTAAAAATTATCAAAAGATCAGTTACATATATGCATGTAGTTAATCTCCTAACTTGCTTATAACCCATTTCTCTTGGGAAAAGTATGTTTATTATCAACCTTCAAAACGATTCGTTATGCTGCACTGCCCATTACACGTACTTTATGAGCTCCTTTGAATTTGAAATCGAGTTCAAGCAGTCATAAAACTGAGCGAATGATATTTAAGCATTTAAGTGTTTTTTCGAAACTATACTCTCTAAATATAATACAGTAATTTAATGAATAACAAGAACGTAGCTGTTTTGTGCAAATATTTTTACTAATTAAACTTTTGCTTTCTTCATAAACTATGTTTCCATTTTGACAATATTTACATCGAAATATCTTTTGAAAAATTTTCCTTTGCAGAAATACTGTATGGAATGATTCCGGTTTAACATTTAAAAGAAATGAATTGATATTGCGAATGTAAGTAATAACTATTCAGATGGTAAGTGAAAGTTGATTAAAATATGTTTGATTGCATATTAGACTTTTCGAAGTGTGCATTTAGTTCATACATGATTTCGTATTAATTTCAATGCGATAAAAAGCTAGATATTGGTTGACTCATGTTATTTCTCATTCCAAAAAGAAGTGCTGATTTTTTGCTAAAAATATTGAAATTATGCCTGGCCTCCTCGGCAGTTCCCAATCTCCAAGTATTTAAAATGCAACTAGACTCTTTGCGCTCTAGAGGACTTACTTTGTAAGTCTTCTATTTGTTTTTGTTTAATAGATTTTTTACATCAAAATTTAAGGTTAAATTGTAAATAAAATAAAAAGAGAGTTGAATTATGTAAAGTTGAAAATTTTAATTAAAAATGTTCCTTAAAACTGTTAAATATTAGTAAAGCTTAAAATTTAGAATAAATACTGCTGGGAAGTTTTATGCAATTTTACAGTATTAACTAAAACTAATTTGTATTCATGTTAAAAGATTACAAGGTATTTAAAAAGTATATGTATTCCGGAACTGTGTATTTTATTGAAGTGAAAAGACGAAAAAATGCAATTATCGCGTTAAATATCTTATAATGTTTTTTTTTCTTTTAGTGGAAAATTTTTACTCACTTGAATGTTTTGATAAATATTTTATATTTTCGTCAAATTTAATTACTAAAGTCATAAAACTACATTACTACCAGAACTGTCCACTTCAAGAAGGAAAACAATAATATAATTTGAAAAAAACTAAAGGACACGCTTTTATACTGAATCGAACTAAAAAGTAAACAAAATAATTCTTAATATAAGAATAAAATGATGAACGAGAAAATTAATGTCATTGGGGTAAAAGCGTGGGGTGCAATTTCGGAATTGAAAGAAGTTAGAAACTATAACAATTGATATATTTATAGAACACCCCACGCTTTTACCCCAATGACATTAATTTTCTCGTTCATCATTTTATTCTTATATTAAGAATTATTTTTTTTTTACTTTTTAGTTCGATTCAGTATAAAAGCGTGTCCTTAGTTTTTTTAAAATTATAATTTATTTTCCATTTTTTTAGTTTGATCTACAATAAAAGCGTGTTTTTTAGTTTTTTAAACTGTTATTTTTTCATTGTTGAATTTATCCTTGAGTTTAATATTTGGAGCCAGAATTACGTGGCTGCTAGAATAAGTCTTACTCTTCAATGGATTTTAATTAAAGGGTCTGAAGTGTATTTATTCTCTCTGTTTACGGGGCCTCGGGTGAGTCATGTATCATTATATTAGATTCTGTCTCAAAAGAACAGGTCAAACAAATAGAATGTGTAGTAAGAAGAAAAAAAGTTCGAATTAAAAAAAATTTAATGTACCACATGTTTTTATAACGGACTAAAAAGTATAAAATTCCTCCTTTTCGTTTTTTTTTCTTTTCTTCTTTTTTCACATTTTCATGTATTGTCATGCACTTCTGAGCTATGGTCCAAATTTCAAGTTTCTAGCTCATCGGAAAGTCACACAGTTTAAAATCAACTACAAAATTCCACCCGGACAGACATTAAAGAAAGCGAGTTAATAAAAACATGGTAATATTAAGTGTCAATCGTATTCTCACCTTTTAAACGTATTGCTATAATGTTAATTCGTATCATCATTTCTAAACATATTGCTTTGTAAAAATAAAAAAAAAATATTTAGCAGTTAGAACATAAATTATTTTTTTCACATCAGAGCGTTTTTTTTATTTTCATATTCAGAAAAATGTTTATATTATAGTAAAAAATTTATAACACACACCCACCCTCCACTTTCTCACATACAAAACACTTTTTTTTGTTTTATTTTTATAAACCACACAAGTGTATTTATACTTGCATATAATAGCTTAAATTAAAAACACTCGCTGTAGGGTTACACCTTTTTCTTTTAGTCGCTAAATCTGGAAATGGCATTTGGAATTAGTCGCCAAATCTGAAAATTGTACATGCAATAAGTTGCCAAATCTGGAAGTGGTATATGTAGAATTGTCGCCAAATCTGATTATCGTGATTCCTGACGATCCTGATGAGGACAATGGAACAAAATTATGAAATTATCGTATTGTCATCGGGCCTTGACAAGTGTGCAAAATTTCGAATTAATTTGACCTTTTTAAGTGGGTGAAAATCGAGTTCCAAGATTCCGTTACATGCAAGTGAAACTTATAAAAGCGTGTTAAAAAAAGTGTGTTTTCACCTGAAGAACTGGAAACATAATGAAGGGGTTGCAGACAAATGGTCATCAAAGTGGTTACATTACATGGAAGACACACGGGGACAATACAACACAAAACATGTAAGCTCCAAACTGTTTGCTACAGGACCCTACATGATAATGAGTGTTCGAATTGTCGATAGTTATATAAGATAACTTCGAATTATTGCGTGTCGTAGTCTGACCAGCCACAAATTTTACTTCGAAATATTGAATGTACCAAAACGTATTGTTTTAGTTCGAAATATCAAGAGTTTTTCTAGGGGGAGCATCTACTTGGAATTAGCGAGTAGTTCGTATTATCGAAAGTTTCAATTAGCGAGAGTCGACTGTATACAGATTATTTCAAGAAAAAGAAACTACCTGTAAAAAATTCATATAAAAATACGATTTTGCTTTTTAAGTAAGATTTGGCGTGCCTAATATGTCAGAACATGTGACAAATTTCTTGTTTGTTTACCATCGAAACCAGAGCCCGCATCAGTCTTTTGATGATTGACCACAACTATGAATACTAATCATATTACGGGAATGAGTTTTTCAATCTCAATAGTGCTTCAAATACATAAATATTTATCAATAGGTAACACGAAAACATTTAGATATTTAAAACCACGCGTTGCCGCGATTGTCATTTCTTTACATTAACCCAGCGTTTCTCAAACTGTGAAGTACGCCCCTATGGGACATGATAACCTTACAAGGGGGCGCCAGCTTATTGAAAGTCAAAACAAAAATAATTAAAAAATTATTAATTTACTGAAATTAAAAAAAAACTACATTCCGACATAATAAAAAATAAAATACACATTTAAACTAATATAAATCATTTATATATCAGTACTATGCATTGTAAACTAATTTATAACAATACTTATTTAAAAACAAGTTTAATAATTATCAGTGACCTCATGGGCTAGTGATATCTAAAATTATATGCGAAAATGAACACTTGTTAATTTGTACAGATTTCAATTAATCCCTTAAATATCTATTTAAAATTACGTGATACACTCCCCAATGCCATCGTTTAACACGCAGATGAATATAAGTGTTGCATTGGGGGGGGGGATGTAGAAAAGGAATAAATAAGAAAATCCTCTGAAGTAGGTAATTCCTTCACTAACACACTGTCAAGTTCACTGTTTATTGCATTCCAAGGCCTTCGGAATAATTCTTTAGATCACAGTTCCCAGAAAAGATCGTACTGTGGAAAGACGCATACACACGTCCGGAGTAATTAACGCACTGGCTGAGCGAGACGTTTATATACGTCGCGGCAACTGTATAATGATGTTAAAATCTTATACTGTAGGTTTAGCGTCAAAGTATAGTATTATTGAATTTAAGACATTGTTAATGCATGGAGGGGTGGGGGCGATAAAAACATGATTGAGTGTTGGGTCATAAGTGTTGAAAGCACTGCATTAACCTATATTTGATTTTCTAGGAAAGGAATGATTCGAACGCGTAGCAATTATTATTTGATTAGAACCTATTACATTCAAATAATCGTGCAAATGAGTGGAATAATCTAAGATTCTGTAAGATATATTAAACTTCCATAAGATTATATTTACTCTCCATTAATGATGCTGGTAGTGGTGGTATGATAGTGATGACGCCCTACACTGTATATTTGATGATCAAAACAACTTATTCTGATGAAATAATGTTATAATTGATGAAATATACATTTCGATGTGCTAATGGATTGTGATATAAAGTGTTGAAGATTCCCAAATTTTTCTCAATTTTGTCAATAAGTATACTGTCTTTGCAATTTTGTATAACAACATAAATACGGTAATAAATTCTATGTATGTTTTTAAAGTTTCCTTCAAATAGTACTATACTTATTATACATGTGTCATATATACAATGGAAAATACCGTGAACAACTCTCTGACTTATAAACTGCTGTTTTTGTTTTCTGCGAAACATTTCATAATTTTTTTTAAAATTCATTTATTATTATTATTTTTTTAAAATAAAGAACATGCGTAGAAACTTTTTCGTTCAGAACGCACTTTTTGTGTAATGGAATACACTGCTGTTCACTAAAATTGCAACACTGGAAAGAAAACAGAATACCCCCCCCCTACACACACACACAAATTAACTTATTATATATACTGCAAAGTAGGAAGAAAACATAAATATATATTTTGAGGTATATTGAGAGTGTTCAGGCTCTATTAGTAAACACCACTACCCCTCTCTGGCATTTAAAATTACTCTAATCTGGCTAGGCATCAAGTCGAATTGGGCTTGGATCGCAGATATGGTCACGCCATCCTATGCTTCTTCAAGTCTATGCCACACTTCATCAATAGTAGTGACTGGAGATCGGTGATGGCACAGTTTCTCAACAACCCATGTCCTGATGTTTTTGTGGGTGAAAATTCTGGAGAATGTGCTTTTCAAAGGGACAATCGAATACCTTCTGTGTTGAGATAAGAGATTAAATGAAGGGAAACATGCTGTCTCACATTATCTTGTTGAATAATGACATCTTATTTAGGCACAAGGCACCGGCTTTCATATCTTAGAAATTTAACGTTGGCTGTTCTGATTACCTACGATACAAACCAGAGGTGTTCGTGTCTTTAGCTATTGGGTGCTCATACCATCACCAGGTTCAGGGACCGTATGGCAATATCGAATGCAAGCAGGCTATGTGCTTTCTTTTCTGTAACTTCAGACATGGATACGTCCATCTTGATGCTGCAGATAGAACCGGTACTCGTCTGGAAGAAATTGGACCATTTTTAAAATACAGAATCTCCAAGCATTTACGCTTATCCATTAAAATAGTGTACATCAAGAAAAAAAACTATCCAAATTATCTGACAAAAAAACATGTTTAACTTAATAAAAAGTTACACAATCAATTAACAAGTTTCTATATCACTTTTTTTGTGTGTGCAATGTTTACTATATCTAAATTGTTCTTATTTTCTTCGTTGTTATAGGCCGCGGTAACCGAGTGGTCTAGGCATCGGATCATGGCCAGCGTGTCATGAGTTCGATCCTAGTACCACTTAAGACCCGCCGTGTAGGGGAGCGATGCACGTTAAATCTATCGAGAGCTCAAACGTCCTCCCGTTGGTGTGGTGTGGTAGTTAGGAGAGGGTGGTGCCAGCTCAGGTGTCGTCCGCGTCACTTGACCATGGTTCAAAATTACGCGGACCGTCATCAAAAACCCTCGTGTTGCTAATCAGTGCGACGATAATATTCACTCACTTCGTTGTTATAATTTTACTTGGTGTGTCTTTTTATGGTATTTCAGGTATTGTAGATGACAACGACCATTAAACGAAAACTAAATACATATTCACAAAAGTAGAGATTGCTGAGTAGAGAGAAATAATGGAAAAAATAAAAATTACGTTCAGTACCAAATGTTTCTTTTTTGTTCTAATTTTTTTCCAAAGAAGTCATGGTCAAAACCTTTCCTCTCATTAGCACAATATTAAACAATTCATGATATCATAAGACGTTTGATTAATTAAATTGTATTTTGTCTTTTTTAACAAGCTTTTCAATAAAATCATAATATATCCGCGTGGTATGTTGATGAAAATAAATAAATCTGTTATAAATGAACACACTTCAGCAATCCTGACTACAATTCCTTAAATACAGAGGCAGCTTATAATAATTATTCACGAAATATTTTATTAGAAAACCATTTAATATACTTAAATCTCTAATCAATAAGACCCATAAATCTTACTTTGTGTATTTTGCTTTTTCCTTTCTATTTGAGACACTTGATGGGGACGTTATGTAAATTGACTCCATTAAAATATTATCCAGACGCAAATTTTCCTCATTTTTGATTTTTATGGAAGTATACCTGAATAATTTCACAACACCTACACATATTGCTTCGTTATCTTTAAGGATTAGGCGATAAATCCGATAAAATTTCGTTAATGGATATTCTGGAAAGATCATCTCAAGAAAATCAAAAGCTATCCGGGAGCGTCCATTAGTTGCTTTGAATCCAATTACTCTGATCAATTTCCTATTGCGAGTCTAAACTTTTGTATTTTTAGAGATTAATCACAAGTTACTGTGAGAACACGAGATATTTACTCTTATTATACTTTAATACCTTTTTCGCTTAAATATTATGATTTAATTGAAAAGGTATGGAAGCTGCATTTATAAACTAAATGGATTATAGGAGATAAAAGTAAACTTAAATTATATTGGAATGTTTAATTAAGAAATATCAGATTATATTGCTTAAAGAATAAGAATATAATTTTAAACTTAAAAAATAAATAATAATTCTAAATTTTAGTTTTTCTTAGAATAGAGGTTTTTAATGTCACCGTTGTTAGAAATAAAAAATATGAACTTAATCTGTGCAATATAACAACAACAATAATAATATAATATATTGCATTCTTTTATATGGTACTAAACCTTTTAGCCAAGAGAAATAGAGATTTCACACTACTTTAACTTTTGTACGGTTAAAAAAATGCTTGCGAAGTTCATATTTGTTTCATGTCTTTTTCACTTATATATATAGCTAATGATTATTCATCTCGTATTTATCGATACAATTATTCACCTGCAGATTTAGTCATATTAAATTATATATTATTGATGGTTCTGCACATGAATTTTAGGATTTAATTGGTAATCGGGGGGGGGGGGTTATTATTGTGTTTGCTCTGATTCTTGCATGTAGAAGTCGTTTTTGCAATATGCACCATTTTCAACTCTTAGCTTCTAATACAAAGCTATAACTTTTCCCGTAATTTCAAATTATGTTCAAAGAGAACAAAGGCTCCTAAAAACTATCATTAGATAACTCTTTCAAGTGCAGATTTACTTTGCATAAGGTGAAAAAGATTTAAAAATTATGTAACATTTATTTATCTTTGTTTTGTAAAATACTCGGCCATGGAAGAAATTTGCCAGAGAAAGGGCCTTTCCACACTAAGAATTTTTGATACACCCAATCAAAATTAAGAAAAATGTGTAGTTATTTGTTTAAAATAGCTTTTATAAATGTTTTAAAATAAATAAATGCATATAATAACGTCTAATAAAATTAAGTCTTAATCTATTTTACTGATGATAATTTTATTCTCTAAAATGCGTACAGTTTATCGAGATATATTTTGAATAATATAAGTAGATATAATTCCTTATATTTTTTTAAAGACAGTTTTCAGGAAACACTGGTGTATTAATCGAGTCGTAGAATTTCGTCAGTATTTTATGCCAGAAACCTGCTGTATGCATAAATGTTATTGGAAATGTAACATTATGAACAAATGTTTGCAATAGAGGAATCAAAACGTCGCAACTATAAAATTATTGTATATTATCAGCCCCATTTTCTGAGGAAAAACATAGGTTTTAAAACTACTCGGTACTGAAGAACTTTGCATCATGATTGTTTGGCTGCTTTAAAAACACCCATCTTTGTAGTTCTGCCGCTATTAGGTATCATAGGATTCTGAAATGATTCGAACTTTAATGGGTTGCTACACTAGATTTGGCTGTTTTGAAAACGTTCTCCAAGCAGCTGAAGTTCAGGTGTTGTGAAAAAGCACATGATTTTGAATTTACGTTATCTTGCATTGCCTTGAAGCTTTTGATTGCTTGGCTTCTTTAAGAAAATTTCTGTATCTGTTTCGTTATTGTTGCTTCTTATGCCACCCGATCTCGACTGCGTCAGATTCAGATGTGCTGCTCAATGTGTTTTGAACAATGGAACAAACATCTTAATGGTAGTTGCTAACATTTCGCCCATAACACAGTTAATAATATTATAAAGTATTAATATAAAAGACTTATGATTCACATGGTCGAGTAGGCTGTGAATAATTAGGAGAAAACTATTATACGTTGCCACTAATTTTAGCAGGAGATTTCAATGTTAATTTCATGTCCGACGATGGACAACTCTTGGTAAACTTTCTACAAGATAAATTAGAACTACAAATGAATAAAATGAATAATAACCGAAATGAGCCTACCAAAACACATGAAACAACAATCGATGCAGTGTTCTCTAGATACTTTTCTAATTTTCATTCGGAAACATATGTATCTTATTTCTTATATCATAAGCCTTAGTCCGGTCTTACAATAAACCACAGTAATTACTGATGTATCCGATAATGAAAATAATGAATGAAAATAAAAAAATCTATTCAACAATTTTATTGATGAAATTTATTATATTGATGAAAATCCATAATAAATTTAAATATTTGTAGAAAATTAATATACGAATATGAATATACATGTATATATTATACATATATAAACATATATATATATACACACATATAGATGGAGCTTAAGAAGTTTTACTTCAGTCATGTGGTCTAAAGCACAATCGTTTTTTTAAACCTATTTCCACAATATTCATATTTTGCACAAAATTTTTCACTTATACTGAACCTAGATATTTTACATGGAGGTATTACTATGAATATTTATACTAGATAATTACCATACAATGCCATACAATGTCAATTACTAAATAAAATTAAGGCACTTTACGCTATACTTATATCCTCTTGCGGTCTTTCTAATCTTCAAACCATTGGAATAAGTACAAAGAGTACATGGCAGAAGATATATTTCGACGACTGCAGCAAGTACAAGCAGATATGCCTTTGAATGAACACATCTACAACGAAACGCTAATAACAACTGAAAATAAGTTTTTCACAATGGTTGCGAAGAAACTACATGATTTTGGAATGATTCGTCCGTGACAAGTCGACAGAAATGACTTCGATAATGAAATTGCTTGAAAATTAGACTAAAATTTTATAGCATTGCAACATTAAGTAACAGAATTAATCTCTCAATTAACTCCAGAAAAAAGTCATGTTTTCCATCAAGTGTTACGTAAAACAGAATCCGGCAGTAATGCACTCTTTTTTCTCGACGCCCCTAGAGGAACCGGAAAAACGTTTTTGCTAAACATATTATTAATGTCCATCAGAAAAAATCAGAAAATAGCAGTTGCTGTGGCCTCTTCCGATACAACCGCGACACTACTGACCGACGGTCGTACTGCACATTCCGTTTTAAAATTACTGTTGAATATTGCTCATGAAGATTCACCCATCTGCAATTTCAACAAAAGTAGCTTTGGAGACAGGATGCTTCGAAAATGTAAGCTTTTAGTGTAGGATGAAAGTACGATGTCTCATAAGAAAGTTACAGAAGCGTTAAATCGGCTTCCTCGGGATTTACGAGATATTACAGATATTATGGGAGGAATGGAGTTTTTTTTATATATTGGGCTGGTGATTTCTGACAAAAAAAAAACTCCATGTAATGCAGAGGAGTACATCGAAAGTTGAAATCAGAACCTGTATTAAATCATCAAACTTATGGGTGAAAGTTGAAAAATTCAGTCTGAAAACGAGTATGAGAGTGCATCTTCATAACGACGTAAATTCGGAACATAATGCAGAAACGCAATTAAAAATTGGTGATGGATGCTTGGAAGCAGATGTGTTGGAGGTTATATTTTACTTTCCAGAGAATTTTTTAAATTAGTAAAAAATGATGTAGATCTTATTGCTGAAATTCACACGGGCTTGCAAAAAAATTTAAATTGTGATCATTTGTTGTGCTCAAGATCAATATTGGCGCCTAACAATGACATTGTCAATAAAATCAACACTGAAAATTTAAACGATGTGCTGGGGAATGAAGGAATATTTATCAATGAATACAATCATAGATAAAAAAAAAGCACTTCATATCTCACGGAGTTTTTAAATTCGCTTGAACTTTCACCTGTACCTTCACATAAACTTCAGTTAAAGCTAAATGTACCATTCATGCTTAGGAAAAATCTCGATACTCCTCGACTATATAATGGAACAAGGTTTCGAATCACAAAATTGATGCAAAATATACTTGGTGCTTTTATTTTAACAGGTGTCATGAAAAGAGAAAGTGTTATCATACCTCTAATTTCAATTATCTCCACTGACCTACCGTTTCAATTCAAACGAGTTCAATTTCCAATCAAACTCAGTTTTGCTGTTACTATTAACAAAGCGCAAGGGCAAATATTGCAGGTAGCAGGGAAAATCATTGCAGCATTCGGAAAAGCTATGCTTTTCTTTTGGCTAACTATATGTAGCCTGTTCGCGTGTGTCCAATGCCTGAAATCTTCACATATTTGAAACTGACGGAAGAACATATAATACAATATACAAAAGCATCGTAGAATAATATTCTGTTTCTTTTAAAGAGGAATTATATATTAAACGTAGACACTTTCAACTTTTTAAAATATTTATAATTTAAGTTATTGAATTTTTGTTGTTAATATTATAATAAAGTTTTTTTCCCAGTTTTTTATACTAAGTTCAGTTTTAGGATGTTTAAATTTTAATAGTCTCAGTCAAGCAATAAAATAATTATCATATTATTTTATTTACTTTCTAATGATAATGATGACTATTTTGTCCTAACGAATCATCAACGCGAAGAGATCAATGCGAGCGAAGCCGCGGGTAAAAGCTAGTGTATATATATAAACAGTTTATATTTAGAAAACATCATAGAATACCCCGCAAAGTGGGTGGCTAACTCTAATATATATATAAACCACATCATATGCTGTTGTGTATTTATAACTCGTTTATTGCAATTAAGATATGGTTAAGTGCAGGTAACTAAATGTTCACTGATCGGGTTCAAACCATTTGAGATTCGAATCAATCTGAGATTACAGCATGGAAATTGGGAACACATTCCCGGATCCGAAAATAAATTTTTACAAACTCTCTAACATGTTGCAGTTTTCCCATTTAATTTTTAAAGAAACTTAAATTAGAATAATGTGTTTAATTCATTTGAAAGAAACTTAAATTAGGATAATGTGTTTAATTCATTTGAAAAAAACTAAAAAGGATGTTTACATTATCACTTAAAAAATTCTGTAAACATTATCTTAAGAAAACTCGCGTAGGTCATTAAATAATTATTATCTAAAAATAAATCAAATTATAAGGAAAAATAATTATGAATCAAACGTATATTTATATTTTTTCTAAAATAATTACGCAAATGAATAAAAAAATTCCAAGCAGTAATAATGAGTTCCAAGCGGTAACCATAATGAAATTAATATTTGAATTAGAAAACCAGGTTGAACGTTGGCGATGATAATAACATTATAAAATGGTTACCGAGGCCAGCATCAAATATTCTGAAAATGTGTAATATTTATAAGTGGTATTTATTAAAAACATCTTCTTGCTTAAACATTTTTGTACAAAAAAATTTCCATAACTGTGAATGGTTTCCATTTTTTAAGACATACATGGGCTTTAGCTTTGAAAAGAAAAAATATATCATTGTGTTCTGTGGCACAGAAATTGAGCTTAAAAGCATTTAGAATTTTTTAATCATGTATTCCAGAACTTTGTACTCTGTATGCATTGAACTTCGAACTTTATAAAACAAAGGCTTTCAAAAATCAATATTTTAAGTAGAGCAAACATAATTTCATTTTATCCATTTTTTAATCCATATTTTGTAAGATATAAAAAATTTTTAAAAATTCTTATCATAAAATTACAATAAAAGACTGATAATTTGAGAGTTTTAGTGACAATAATATAAAATTTGCCTTAAGGAATGAGAAAAAAATTAAATAATGGCTTATATAATTGAATCTCAATGAAATGTTAGGTTTATCAAAAAGTAAAGAATATTAAGAATAAAATAATTAGAAAAAAAGGAAATTTGCAAATTGACTTTTAAAATTTATAATTTTCTGTAATTCATTATTACAAGAGAGGTTTTGTAAACTATTTTATTATATTAAAGTCAAAACATTTAAGTCAAATATATATTTAAATGTTTTCCCAATGATTTTGAAAACATTAGAAAGAGAAAAGGAGTGACAGAATAAAATATAGTGAATAAAATAAAGGAATCAATAGGATACGACAAAAAATGTCCACTTTTAAATTTGGCAAGACATTTTTAAAAAAATGTGTGGCAAAAATTAATCTAAGTTTTAAATAATCTTTAAATCAGCATGGTTAAAAACATCTTCAGAGAGAATTGACACCTCTTTTTGAAATAAGGAGCGATTTATATCTATGTTTAAGTGTAATACTAAATTAAATTATAAAATAATTGGAATATTAAGAAAGTACAACCTTTACTTTCTCTCTTATTTTTTTAAACATACTTCTTTGCTATGTGATTGTACTTGTTCCAGAAAATTTCATTTTTCTTTACCTAAAATTAATGCCACAATATACATTTTGAATTTAAGTCTTCTAGTTTTTATTTTTAAAATTCTTTTGTGAAGTATTTGGAAAGAAAGAACAAAAAAAGAGATTGATTAAATTCTATTGAGATAGTTCATAAACACATAAACACACACGTTCGTGCGTGCACACACACACACACACACACATTTGGGAAATACTATATTTTACTTTCATATTATATTTTAAAAACAAAAATCAGAAAACTTTTCATCAAACATAGCATTTCAGCTCAATAAACGAATAGAAAAATTCCATCCTGTATATTATTATCGAAGCAGAAATACGATGAAATTCTTATAATAACGTGAACTTAACTCCTTAGGAAAACGTTTTCAACGCATTTTTATTAATTTTCTGCAACGTTTTCATACAATTAATGGAAGACATCTTTAAAGAGCGATAATTGCTTTTACTTGAGATTTAGTGCATGTGCTGAAATTAATATCGCCAAGTAAGAGAAGTGAACTGTTTTCATCTCATTAATTAAATAGTCCTTCCACTTTTAACTTAGAAAAAGAATAATGATCACAATAATTATTCATTATCCATGTAATAACATTGGTTAAGTTGAAATGCTTGTCTGCTAACAGACCCCGATACTTTTCAAGTACTTTTCTTAACTGCATGGGAATTTCTGTTATTATAAATAAAACATTGTTTTGAAAAATTGCCCTGGAATCATTAAACATACTTAGAAAGGCTGGAATTATAAGTTAAGTAGCATTTTTCGAGTATTTTATTGCTATTTTCAACTGAGTGTTGCTCAAATAGAAGATTTCAAGTCAGTCTATTTTTAAGGGTCACCGGCGTGTTAATTTTGCAGCTGTTAATAAAATAATAAATAATATATTTTTTTTTAAAAAAATTGTTTTTTAAATTTTTTAAAAAAAATTCAATATTTTTAAATATTTTGAAATACAATATGTTTATTATACTAAAATTAGGTAGAGCTTAAGAGAGTATGAAACATTTTATAATTCTATAAAGTTTTATACTTCAATGGCTACTACTTTCGAAAATAGCATACGCAACGTAAAATGGACTTAATATTTATTACAGAAATGTTTCCTATCTTCATATGCTTATAATTGTTTTAAATTATGATTTTATTAAATATTTTGCACGTTTTAAAACTTTATAACCTTATAAATAAAGTCTAAAATATGGAATTTTATTTTAATTTCAAAGAATATTTTTTGAAACCTTTTTTGTATTTTCAGCCTTTGAGACAAAATTAACACACATCCTGGAGACCCCTTTTAACAAACAGCGTTCCAGCATTAATTACATTTTAAATTGTTATTTACTAATAAAATTAATATTTTAACTTTTTCATGCTTGGTGGTACATATGTTGCTCCTCTAATTCTTATTCGTTTATTGTGTGGTGGTATATAAAACGTACCTTTTATTTGATGCTTGATTGTTTATTCTCTGAACTACCATAGAGTTCAAATTCAAGCAGTTATTCAATTTTCCAACAGATGTCAGAAGCAATTTCTATGCAATGATTTTATTCAGTAGTTTATCCTTTGATCAGCTGTGAGTCTGTTGAGAGGTATTTTTTAGAAGTGACTGTGTTGTGTATTTTTGTAAGTGTAAATGAAATTGATTCTTGTGATATTTGATACAGATCAGGAAAGTACAAATATTATGTAACTAAATAAGTCAAATTTACAATAATAGTACCTCACATGTGCATTGCTATTATGAAAATATGAGAGTCCAAAAAATTTACCACCACGCTGTTGAAGGTCATCTTCTTTACAATTACAAAATACATTCCGCTTATTTTTTTTTTGTTGCAATAATGGACCTGTTTATTGTGCCAGATAGATTTGTTGTAAGTTACATTTTTTAAAAAATAATAATAGTATTTATGAAATAATAGCACACACAAATTATACGATGTCCTGAATGAGATACAACTCGTGTTCAGGAAAAAATAAATACAACTAACACAATTATTATATGTATTGACTAAATAAAAACTAGGTAAAATAAAATAATGTATAGAATAGAATATTTAAATTAAAACTAACATTAGCTACTAACTAAACATTACGACAAAACACTAAAATTAAGCTTACAACACTAGATTAGGAAAAACTGAAAATGTTTTAATACATAGGATGAATAATACTTTTATACATAGGACTTCTTATGCTTGATCTGAACACTTCTACTAGTTGTCTGACGCTTATTTCTTGGAGTTCCAAATGCTGGATATTTTCCAACTGTAAAATAACTAGCATTTGTAACTTCAAGAAATAAGCGTCAGACGACTATTAGAAGTGCTCAGATCAAGCATAAGAAGCTCTATGTGCCGACCTTGATTGTTGAAAATAATCATTTATTTTTTGCTGTACCATTGCACAGCTTCGTTTTTTCACTGTTAGGTCTCTGATTCTCTTCAGCAGCAGTAGTTGAGAATGACAGCACCCTGTTGTTCATACCACTCCATAGCTGCATCTAACGCAGGAAACGCGTCAGCATTTAATGGATCCTTGCTACTTTCATTGTTGTTGTCCTCATCCTCATCCGTTTCATCGTCGACAGGGTCGGATTCTAGTTGCCCGGAAGTCACAATCTTGTCACCATTTAGGATTGGAAATCCACAGTCTTCTGCATCGCATGCCATCCAGGTCTCTACATCCACAAAATTCAACAAAAGAGCACGTATACACCCCCGCACTTGAAAAGAAACTGACCTAATATTCCGAGCAGATGTTTACCAAATCACACAACTGAAATTCCCCGAATATCCCTCACCTTGGGTTTTCCCGTCACTTTTGGCCTCACAGGAAACAACTATTGAGCATTGCACTGTTTGAAAACGTATCTGGAATTTCGTTCGGATATTTGACGCTCCGGATAATAAACGTTCAGATAAACAACGTTTTACTGTATTCTTATACCACTTACTGAGATATAGTTTCCCAAATATGATTTTTTAAAACTGGGTCCACCATTTGTGCTACCATGTATAACAGTTCTACATTTAAATTCAATAAAACAAATCTAAAATTTAAAAAATATATTAGTTGATCCTGAATTACTGTTTGTGTGTGTGCGCGCGTTATATCTGAATAAGAAGATTGTTTATAAATGTAAAAAATAAGATTCCTTATACTTATCAACGTTAATGGGCACTAACTAAAAAGTAAAGCCCTAACAAAATTCCTTTAATCAAAGTTGGGACGATACAAAATTTAAAAATTAACTCTAATGAACTGTAGAAAAAAGTTTATTTAAAATAAACAGTTTAAAAGATTCGAGCTATAGAAAAATAATTTCCATGAGATTCAATAATGAATTTTTTATAAACCGTAGAATATTTTAATTCAACTATGGACACAACAACGAAACATCGACTGAAGATGTCTGAAATAAATTGCTCTTTGTAAATATTATATTACTCGAAGGTCGTGAACTATTTTTGCATTGATAATGGTTCATTGATAAATAGCAATGAACAATTATCGATGAAAGAATAATTCACGACCTTCACTTTTATGTTGCAAACATTGTAAATGATTGCGAAAATACATCCGTTCGTGAGACTAATTCTTCCACCAATTGCTGAAAGAAAGCAAAATAAATGTCTAAAAGCACAAAAGAACAGCATGAAAAAATAACAACCTTAGATGTAGACTGGTGTTGACATTTTGTCTTATCAATAAATATAGCTAGGAGACGACACACCAATGTTCTGCTAACAGGAAGATATAAATATCTTCTGTGATAAAAATGGCTCTTCGGAAAAATGGTTACATATGGTGGCACATTATTGAATTCCTTGTCGAAATCTAATGTAATAAATTAATGTATTACTGAAACTAGAGTCCAGTTAAAATATTCAGAATACTGTATATATTTTTCATATATATATTAAAACCAACAACACAAATCAAAAATAGAATTTTATTAATACATTAAAAGCTAATAATTTTTCCCTTTAACTTCTTCAGGCTGTTATTTTTATTTATTTATTATTTTTTTTTTGCACTCAATAAGTTTACATTCCCTATTGACGTCTTACAACAATATTTCCTTAACACTTTTAACGTTTGAATGCAATAAAGTAAAAGCATTAAAAATTTAAGTTTTGCATGCATACAATTAATAGTCCAGGTTAGCTCAGGTATCATCCTTGTCACTTGATCTTGGTTCATAATTGCAAAGTTCCGTCTCGAACAGCTCTCGTGCTGTTTCAGAGTGCAAAACAATCAATAGTTAATATCAGAATTCGTCTTAACACATTTAAGTGCAAGAATGTTTGATTTTTAAATATTATTTTCATTCAATGTGATGTTTTAATGAAGTACATAAATTGTATTAAGCTGACATCATTTTAGAGCTATGCGACGAAATATTGGTGATATACTGGGTGAGGCAAAAAAACTCGGACAAATTTCTTGCCTCCTAGAATAATTAACAAATTTCCTTTTAATTAGTATTTTCATGTTTCTTTAGCCACCACTTTAATAATAAAATATTTTTAATACATTTCTTAGTTTGTACTACTTTAATTTATATGTTTTTGATAATATGATTTTAGAATGGTTTCAGCAAAGGAAACGAAAAGTGTGAAGTCATTCATTTGTTATTGTACCTCGGCAAACAGTATTTGATGCAATTTGCCGTTTCAAAGAACTTGGCAATAATGGTCGACGTCCAGGAAATGGGCGAAAACGCACTATAAACACTTCAATCAATCGTAAGGCCATCGAAAAGCGAGTCCAGAGGAATCCGATGGTTTCCATGAGAAAATCGCTCGTAATATGGGAATATGTGTCAGATCGGTGAGACGAATTGCAAAAACGGAACTTGGACTGAAGCCTTACAAGTTGCGAAAATTTCAGATCTTCAATGAAAGAAACAAACTCGTACGGCTCCAAAGATGCTGAAAACTTTTGAGAAACAAGTCAGCGATGGGAGAGATTCCTTTTCACTGATGAGAAGCTCTTTGCGGTTCAACAAGTTCATAACTCCCAAAACGATTGAATAAGGTCTGTGGACGCTCCAAGCATTCGGCAATTGTTGAATATCGCCAATATCCAAATTTGGTCATAGTCTGGGGTGGAATTTGCGCAAGTGGTAAAACTTCTTTGCTTTTTGTGGAAGAGGGTGTCGAAATCAAACAAAAAGTGTACCAGAGGGACATTCTTGAAGCTGTTGTACTTACCTGGGCCCAAAAACATTTCGGAAATGCAAAGTGGACGTTTCAACAAGACTCTGCACCAGCTCACAAGGCCAAAAATACACAAGAGTGGTGCAAGGCAAATTTTTCAGACATGATATCATGTGAAGAATAGCTACCATTTTTGAGTCCAGAGACTGCACTAAACCATACAAATCTTTAGACTCTGTAAAGAAATTGTTTCTGCGGTAATGGGATAGATTAAAGGTAAAAGAATTGAGGCTCATTGTTGAAAATTTCTGCAAACATTTGCGCCTCTGCATTGCTGCAAACGGCGGTCACTTTGAAAGCAATTAAATTTATTTATTAGTACGAGTGTACCCTTATTATATATTATTTGTTATATTTTGTTATTTCTTAATTTTTTTATAAAGTTGTTTAAAAAATTGTTTGTCCGGCTTTTTCGCCGCACCCTGCATTCAATAGCATTAATTATAATCAAATCTCTCGGGGATGATAATTTTTCCTTCCGTAATTTTTTCTATACTTATAGAGCAAAAGTTGTTATATATAATATGACATCATAGTCTGGAAACGACATAATTTAGAGAAGAGGCTATATCAAATCCCTATCTTGTAATTGGCAGTACTTAAATTTTGTCCTGTTTTGCAACTGTCGTTTAATATTAAGTAAATTTGTCCTAAAAATCCAAAATGGAAGGAAATAAGCTCTGTAATTTTTAACATCATTCTTGAAAAAAGATCTTTATAGAGTTTCTTAGATTTAAAAATTTTCATTTTTATCTCATTTTGCTTCATCAGACTTGATGTATCCAAACATTGATGAAAAATTACGAATTTTTTTCCAGGAAAAACTATTTTTTTCGAATATAGTACAGTAATACCCCGAACTTACGCGGTAGGTGGAACTAGGCGATAACCGCGTAATTCGGATTCGCGTAAGTAAGGTTATAATTTCGCATATCAATGCATATAAATTATTTTTAGTTGGGACCGAAGACGAAGGAAAATAACAATTTAGAGAAAAAATTTTCAGTTGGTTCTTAGGTAATACAAATACAAATTATTTTTGGTAACACAAATACAAAATCTCAAACCTAAGTTATGTTAGAGTAAAGAATTCACATAAAATCTAACAAATAGTCTGCCAGCTCAAATATATTTTTTTCTACCGCAAAATTTCCTTGTAGCATGCTAATAATATTCATATTCCTTGTGTTGTAAGTAAACAAGATATCAATCATTGGTATGGCCAAGTAATTTTAGCGCGTTTTTCAGATGTTGTATTTTACAATAATGCAACTATGAACTTTTTACTAACAGAAAGTAGTACTGCACCACTCCTCTAAATGCACTACTATTGAGCTGAGAAGAAATAATCACACAAATCTGTATCAGCACTATAAAAAAGCAAAACTAGCGAAATTCAGGAAAATTTGTAGGAAAATTCGGAAAAACTATGGGAAAATTTAAATATGATTCGGCACAACTAGGGCACAAATGCGACCAAATGCCGAAATTCCGAGGTCAATTGGTTGCTTATTGGCTGAGAAAAAGGTACGACAAAATATGGAACGAAGACGAAATTTGCGTCCTAATAGCGCTTTTGTTCCACTACGTGAAAAACGAGCTAAAAATGCACTCTTCGTTAGAGTATGTATTTTGTAAAATTCGTAGCCCATCTTCAGTTTAACTGTGAACATCTTTTCACTTCTCAACCGTCATTTGATCTTCTGATTGAAATGTGTCTAAAGAGTTAAGTACTTCGACGCATTACTCTTACTCGTACATTTCTTTGAGCTCTTCAATTGTTAGCTCCCGATTGAGGGAATCCAACAGTTCTCGAACGTCATCACTATCCAATTCTAAATTTATTTGAATGGGAATATCGACAACTTCTTCAATCACATTTCCAATTTTATCAGGTTCTAGCACTGTTAACGCCAAAATTTTAACGATGTCCAAAAAAACAAAACAACATGCGTGGCGGTAGAAGTTATCTTTTTTGGCTTATATTATGCATTGAATTGTATAATTAAGTTTTATTTTAAAGTAATCTTATATATAGTAATTAACAAATTTATTATTTATTAAGTAAAGCAAAACCTCTTGATGTGTATGGTAATAATGATCGATGAAAGAACTCGATAATGTCATCCAATTTTTTGTTCGGAGTAATATGTACTGATACAATTATAATTTTTTTTTGTGCATTATCTATTTCGAATTCAGCCAAGCAAAAATCCCCCTCTGAATATTGTATGGTACCATAAATATCGGATTATCTGACAGAAAAATCCATAGATGGAGTAATAATGTTAAAAACATCGCTAGAATTGGGATAAATCGCAACTCCTCCTCACATATTTGGTCGTTTTTACTTTACAATGAAGTTCAAATTAGGAATAAATATATATTACTTTTATTGTTCAGCCAAGATTCTGATGAAACTAAGGTATTTGAATTTGTTATTATGGTTAAGATAACCTATAAATAAAAATTTTATCTATGTCTTATTGTTTTTTCTATATAAAATTTTTTTTATTGTCTTTTATCTAATAACCTGCACTGTCAATGTTTATACATATATACTTATTATAGCTTGCACATATATATCGAATGTGATGAAAAGATATTAAAATACAAATTAATGAGCTCTATATAACACGTTCACAACTATCAAATTAAAGAGTTATATGACCGAAGATATATATGA
>BMAO01030276.1:0-20327 GCA_019973975.1 Trichonephila clavata
ATAGGCCAGTGGTCTTCAATATTTTCCTACTCACAAACTATAAGGTGTTTATGGGGAACCCCATTCTACATTTAGAATATGTCATACAATATTTAAAGTGGATCACTCTCTCCCTCTCACGCACGGCACACACTGCACACACACACACACACACACACACACACACACTGCTACTAGTACTTCGTATAAATACAATAAATAGAAGTACTACTGCACTTGTCATTGAAAGATATTTATGTAATTTTAAGGTGACTGAGTACCATCTTTACAATTTTTTTTACTTTTAATTTTTGGAATTTGGTTTTAATTGTATTGAATAAAGGTCATTATCAAATAATAATTCCATAAAAAAATTCAAATTTGTTGCAAAATGTTTGTATAACATAAATATTTTAAAGATTCTTTAACATTTTTTAAATCCCTAAGGCTTTTTTAATATGCATATTTTCTTTCAAATTTTTTTTTAAGTATTTTATAACATACTACATAAAACTATGTATGGTTTTTTTATGCTGCTACTCATTAACTTTATATTAATTTTTTCGTTGTGAGACATACAAAATTTTCGAAAAAGCAGCAATTTTGATTTTGGAAATTTAAAAAAATTTACTACATATATTAGAGTTAATTCCGTGCACAATTTCATAAAATATACATTTTTCAACATTCATAAAAAATTTCACATCCTTACTTCAATTATCAAAAAAGCCTTAAGGTTTTGAATGATAGCATATGATCAAAAATTCAACATGGAGAAATATCAGTTTGAAGTTTTCATTCCATGAATAGCATGATATAATATTCATCGAATTATCTGAAACTTTATGAAATGTTAATTAGCTTATTTAAAACAGCTTACCAAAAGAAATTGCAAAAATATGGAACAATTAAACAGTATACTGGCAATAATGATTATGTAGAAGAAAACAAATGAAAGATCAATATTTCATAAAACTTTAACTTAATATTTATAAAAAATAAATACACACTCTTCAGAGCTAATTCCACATGCTCAATTTTACAACTTAAGTAATGCACAACGTGTAAAAAACATGTTTATGCCTTTATTTTTTTATATCCATGATATAAGCCTTCGCATGTTAAATATTGTACACGAATGAAAGCAAAACAAATAATAATTTACAGCTAAAATATATCAAAATCGAAGAGTTGCATTTTGCAAATAAATATCTTAAAATATTTTAATAATAGTTGTGTGGTTTTCACATGTATGGGATATTATATTATCACCGAAAGCAAATTTATAAAAATGGGAGAGTTTTTTCTATTCTTTTGCGAATTAGATTTCAATTATCTAATGTATCAAGTGAGATTTAGTGTTTGGGCTGTAGGAGAATCCACTTTGAAATTTTTATTTTAATTCAAATAATATCATAAAAAATCACGCACAACTTTTAAATCTTGACCACAAATCCATTTGCTCTTCCAATAAACAATACCCAAACTAGAGTTTTTGTATGAATTGCACAATTCTTTCTTGAAATGATTTGTTACTGCATATGTAATTCTACATATGTTTATCTCATTTGTGAGTGGTAGAAAAATAATTAATTCATTTTTTATCAGGCACTTGTCCAGCTGATGATCTGAAAAGTGAGTGTGGCAGTTTTGTTTAGTTTGTTGTCCGCATCAAATTTTTTCTATAACTTAGTAAAAAATACAGGTAAAACTTTGAAATTTTGCAGGCATGTTTATAATGATTTGAGGTATCATATAAGCCAATAAAAATTTTGATAATTTGATGATTTTTTGGGTAGCATGTCGCCTTAATATCATTTACTTGTATTATACAATATTAATCTGTGATCCAAGTGTCACTGTATGCATTATATTTAGTAACTGAGATATGTGTTTGCATTTTTTACCCAAACTGTCGAAGTCTAGTCTATTGGAATTACATACAATCGCATTTCATATTCTGCATTTTATTCGTTTATATATTTTGGTTTTGTAGCCACTAACGTTAGGACATTTTTTTTACTAAAATGTATGGTTCTTTCTGGCATTAAAATGTTTATAGCTAAGTAAGAAATCCATTGCATATTTTGCATGAATTTGCAACCTAAAATTTAGGAGTTGTTCTTGCTTAAATTTAGATTTTAGTATCAAAACTGTAGATATATATCGATAAGTTGCCCTCTTTCCTTCACTATAGATGTTTTTTTTCAACAAATGCAAAAAAAGTATATTTTCCATCAGAAAACTATCTATTTGTGCCACAAAAATTGCTCTAACGAGCATAAAGTTATTTTGTGGAACCCGGGATAATTAACGATAGAATATTCACAATCTAGAAGGTAGTAAATTCACACACACACACAAAAATCGTTTTAATATTCTTTTATTAAATAACAATAGAAGTTTAAAAAGTATCACAAAATCATTTATATAACATTATGTACATAAATAAAATGTTCTCTCGTATTGACTTGGATGGACTTCAGATAATTGTGGTTACACTAATTTCATAGAGAACGTGAATCTCTCTCTCTCTCTCTCCATTTTGAATACACATTTGTAATGTTCTTTTCGGTTTTTTATTGAGTCTCGGAACCCTAAGGGTTCCGTGGAACACAGTTTGAAGACTACTGGTATAAGTTATGGTAGCCGACGACCTGTATGAAAATGTCTAATGTCGAACTTGAACGAGAGAAAATGTCTCCAGTTCGAAAAGAAGCGCAAGGATTGTATAGTTAATGACCGGAAGAGGATTCTGTGGTCCATTGAATCATTGAATTTCAACTACCCCATGTTGATAGTAGGATGCTAATACAGAAAAAACAGAACGGAAGCATGGACACCACCTGCCTTACCACAACTCATCATGCTGGTGGAGGCAATATTATAGTTCGGGAAAATTTTTCTTGGCATTATATGGGTTTTGTGGAAGAAAGCCTGAATGCTCAAGGGTAAGTGCTATCGCCCATCAAGTGCATGTTATGTTAATGATGTACTTTGTCAGGAATGAACACTTTCAGCAGGATAAGGCTCCCTGTCATCGGCTGGTATTGTCCGCAGATAGTCCGAAGAGCCTGACACAGAATTTACCTTGCTTAGTTGGTTTTAACAATCACCAGATCTCAATCCAACTGAGAATCTTTTAGATGAAATCAAAATAGGCATCAGGCAGCTGGATCCATCACCATCCCTTCTGAAGGCATTGGAGAGTGCAATTTATTGGATATGGTCTCAGATTCCTCGTACCATCTTCCAACATCTCATAAATTCCATGCCAAGAAAAAAACATGTAGCATTAAAGGCAACAGTTGTTAGAGTTACAACAATAGAGTATTGAAGGGGTGGTCATAACAATTTTGTTTCTCAATGTAGATTTTAAAAACAGATATAAAAAAGAATCTTAAGAAATATAAATAATATTCAATATCCATTTTTAATTAGGTAGTAATTAATCTATATCGCTGGAAAAATTGTCATTGGTATTTATTACTGTAAATCATGATTAAATGATTGAAACATTGTTTCAGATAATGTTTTATTTTCCCCCCATTGAGTGCTTTTAGTCACAGTTAATTCAGATATAAAGAAGAGCTTATTAATCTGATCATTGATGAAATAGAGCTACGAAGTTGCAATTTCGCTTATGAAGCTACTATTTTACCAGCCCTACTTTTTATAGTGCATATATTTACCAAAAGGGACTGTTCGGAAAAAAAATATAGCAGATTATTTTTTAGTGCTCAAATAATGGAAGTTGATATGACTTTTCGAGTACTTACGCACTTACTTCGGAGCATTTATCCGCAGAATCATGAACTAAATTTGTCGACTTTCTGTTCATGAAAACAAAATCAACTGGTGATATAAACACACTTCCTATTTTCAAATATCTGCACTTTTATACTTTTTTTTCTGAGCTGTTTCCAATTTTATCCTATTTCGCAATCTAATGCCGTTTCTAAGGACCTAGGATTTTCACAAGTCAACTGTAGAGAGCTTTGAGGCGAAAAATAATATTCATATGCTGAAAAATTGAGCAACTTTAAGAAAAGCATCTTTTTCCACCGTCATTTCCTTCTTTTTTTTTTCCTTCTCATTATTCTTCAAAGTGTAAAATCTTGATGGCTGGCTTTTTTTTTTTTTGAATAATTTACATGATCTTAGAGTGGGTGAAATTAAAATGATGCAAATACTTTGGTTAGAGGACTACGTCTTCACAGTATTTGTGCTCATCATTCAGTCTTTAAATGATTACATTCAACCTCTTTTAGGGAAAAATTTTCTTATTCGGTTATGGTACCTCAAAATGTTACCAGATATCTATACTTATTTTACATTTACAAGATCAATTTGCAGTACTTTCGACAGCTGCTATTAAGTCATATAAATCTGAATTTCTTTCTATGATTAAATTTATATCTACAGTTTCAAGATTAGTTAAAGTATTGTTATTGTAAAAATGAAACGAGAAACAAATTAATTATAATAATTATTTTAATAGCAGAGAAAATAAACATAAATAAGAATACATTATAGCCTTAAATTAATAGTTACATTTCATTTAATTTCTCGTAAGAATATTGAAATTTAGTAAAAGAATAATTATTAAAATATATTTAAATATGAGTATTAATTAAACAATAATTAAACATACAAATTACTCAAACAATGCTTGTGAAATAGTTAATTAAAATAATGAAGAAATTTGAATCATAATAAATAAAGTGCGCAGAGAAATATATAAAAGAATATAAGCTTTCGTAAAACAGTATTTCAATTAATTAGAATATAATCTCTAATTTTTTTATTTCATAAAGTAATAATTAATGCAAATTTTTGGAATTTTCTTTTTAATTTTAACATCATAATTTAGTATTACCAAAAGAAATGGCATTCGAAAATACACTCGACTTAATTAATAATCTTTAATTTCAACTATTTTTAAAAGAATCCGCTTATATTAAATCTCTTTAATCCACATATAAATCCTTTTTTAACTATTTACAAATCTTCCAGATCAAATTTTTATGTTTTCCAATTTAATTAAAGTGCAGCAATAATGAGTTAAATTTTAATTAATACACACAATAAGTCTCCTACTCTAGTAATAATAAGTTAATCAAGTCCCCTTCTCAAGCGATGTTCAAATCTTTTAAGTAGTGGACTATGAGTTGTGTTAAAAATAACCAACCTTTATTTATGAATTATATTTTTAATCAGATATAATTATTTTAAACTCATCCCCTTAAACGAGTCGCTCTCAACTGTTCTTATCTTTGTCGGAAGCAGGGCTGGAACACTTCTAGCTGGTCCATCGCATTCTGCATCATGCCTGTGTGTGTTTGAACTTAACTCTGGTATCTTTTAATTTAATTTTCCCAAAGTGTGTATATATGTGCATTTAAAAAAAGATAAAAAGATTTCTTTAAAACTTTTGGTTACATGAACTTTGTTTCATTATAAAACATTTTAAGGTATATAACTACCCTAAAATTGCGAATTTTGCCAAAAATTGACAATTTTTTTTTGATTTTGTTTTATAAGCCCATCTTATTAGCTTTATAAAAATACCAAGTTTATTATTTTCCGTTCACTAGAACAAAATGTGTTTTTTGAAAAGGCTCAAACGGGGCCAGCGATTGCTCAAAAAGTTTTGAAAATAATTATCTGAAATTCTTTATGTAAGTTCTTTATTATAGTAGAAGTGTTTTAACCTTCAGATTTATGAATCACTGTTTTATTACAAAATTTAGTCTTATGTGTTAATATAATCACTTTTATTTTAAACAATTTCATATAATAACTAAGATGAAGTGCTCTAGTTTTTGTAAAATTATAATATCTCTCATCCTGATAGTCATTTCAAAAATGAATAACATAGCAACACATCAGAATTGAAAAATTGAAAATTTGTTTATAAACTTTTGGTACATAATGGGCCCCGTTTGTTATTTTTTGTAAATTTTTACCAATTTTTCACATTTTAGAAAAATAATTTCTTTTTCCCATCTTAATTCTTGAATGTCTTTCTTAAAATGTACTAAACAAATCTAAAAACCACAAAAAAATCCCCATATCTCCATTTTTTTTTTTTAAAAAGTTGTCGCAAGTAGTTGGATACCTTAAACCACGGTAAGTGAAGATGGTGACTCTTGAATTCGTATACCCACTATCTAAACTTCCACATTACGTCTAGCCAATATAAGGATATGAGCTCCAACACAGATTTTACGTGAATCAGAACTGTTACACAAAGAGCTTTAAATGAAATCACAGGAATATCACCCACATATTAGGTGTATGATTTTAAGTTTCTAATTAACTGTTTCAACGTGAATCTGGGGTTATATACCCTTATTATCATTTTTATTCAATTGCTTAACCCTTTACAAGGTCGTGGTAAATATACTTACCACAAAATTAATCATCTTATACTTTATCAGTCATCTTCATCTGTTTAATTAACAGTTCATTTTACCAATTATATATAGCATTTCCAAACATATTTCATAACTAAATTTACAATAGACTCTGTTTTTATAAGTTTCATGGGAAATAATTTGTAGAAATTCTTAATTTCGTCATGATAACATTTAAGAATATAAAATATTTCTAATTCACTATTCTTTTGAAGGTTGTAGTATTTACAAATATTTTTTAGAAATTTAATGGATGGAGAGGTAAGAGAGGAAATAAAAAATTATACAAATGTCTTTCACTAGCATATAGTAGATATAGGAAAACATATTCGCGCTAACAAAGGGGTCGTAAAAATCAAAATAATTTTACGTAATAAGCTGAATTAATTTCTTTTCTTAAGTCAATATCGTTCCACAAAAATACTTTAATGTACTGAAAATAGCCCAGTAAAGGGTTAATTAATATATGAACAATTTTAGGATACTAATATATCTTCCTTTCTAAAATTGTTACTAAAAACATCGTGACTTACTCATATGCTCGTGTAAGGTAGATTTAACTGTTAAATCAATGGGGAAAAAAACAAATAATGTCCTAATTACAGCTATAACTTAAGGATCAAATTAATTGCTTTCGTCAAACCTAAACGAAAAATCTCTACATTTATACCATTTTTAAAAGGATATTCAAATCATTTCAAAGTCTTTGGAGGAAAAAGTTACGAAAGAAAATATTATTTTTTTGCTTCATCTATTTTTAAGGCTTTCTTATATAACTTTGCGTTATTCGAGATGAACAGGAGGAGTGTAAATGTTCCATCGAAAAAGTTCAGTAGATAAGTTGCCTTTAATATTAATTAAGATTGAAATAACTAAAATGTCTCGACATGTAGTTAAAAAAATTAAATTAATCAATTTCTAAGAAATTATTTCATCCAGTCAGTTCAGAAGGAATTTTTGACTTTCGAAACTAGCCATATCTGAGAAAAACGCTACTTACATTTACCCTAGCTTTGTCAATATGTAAGAACAACTATTAACAGCTAGCTCCTCAAACAAGTCCGGATGCTACTCGGGAATCGAGTCTCTATGGTTTGCTTTGTTATCTGTTGACACTAGATAGCAGTTCTAAGTCTAAATATCTACATGCGGTTTCATGATAATTGCAGAATTCCTTTAAGGTGTGCCAATAATAGGTAATTTCGTACAGCAGGAAGCGCTGAGTAAGAAAATGTTCTGAATGCTGCCATTTTGGGGTTATTGGAAATTCAATGTTATTGAACAAAAATTTTAAAATCGTGTTAAAGAGCGGGAACATAGAAACTGTATTTGTTTAATTTCTTTTAAAAGAGGAGGCACTAATTTTTTTGGTTGAAAATTGTTTGCAAGTTGAGTTTAATTTTCAATTTCTTTTAGATATATTTATTAATAATGAATTAGAAATCCTCTAGTAGGTTTGGGGGATGAATTTCGTAATTTTAAGTTAAGTTTGTGGGTGATTAGGGGGTGTCAGCACTTCATTCTCGATCTTAGGCATCATTTAAAAGGGAAAACAGTGCCACATTATTATTCAGCATTAAACATTCTCTTATAATCTTTAAAAGGATCTATGATGATGTCGAAACCTAAATTCATACCTTATGACAATTAACTTTTGCTCATCAATTCACTATATCTGTTCTTAATGGGCCTCTTAAAAATTCCAAGAATTTTGTGAGTTTCCTTCATTTTGTACTAATTTAAAAAAATTAATATTACAAGTTGGGATACAGTATTGTAAAATGCATTAGAATAAAAATTATTGACAACCCATAACACCCCTTTCCCCCCAGCAAGCCTTATAGACAACATAGCTTTGAATTTTGTAAAAAAAAAAGGCCATAAACATTAAAAAGGAATGATGGATAATCTGAAAATCTAACAAAATATACATACTGTTTGCATAATATCGTGGGTATTTATATACCTTAATTTCCCTCAAATTCAAAACTTTGCATACATACCTTAAGGTGACAGAACACCTTTAAAACTCAATTTTCGGTCAAAATATCGATTTTTCGTTTTTGATCAAATATTAAAATTCAATCTTTTATCTTTCTAAATCTGCAAAAATTTTGTTTCTAGCTTAATTAGAAGCCAAGTTACAGCTTTTTTAATATTACTTGATCATGAATTTCTCTGACCGGAAATGCCTTTCTGCTAACCGGAAGTGGCCCAAATTGTTTGTTTACGTTTATCTTTCATGGTATATGACATGAAATATGAAAATTAATATACAAATATTTTGTCAGAAATTAAAATAGAATATTTGAGAATAAATATAAATGTATTTAGAAATACATTTTCCTTTTTATGTATGAAATCTGGCATCAAATTTGTTGTTTAGTGACTTTGTTTACATATATGTTTGATTTTCATACTGAAAGAATCGACAGCGTAGAAAGTTAAAAAATAATTCAATTCTGTTTTATTTTTGCTTGAAAATGGTTAAAAGTATTGCTAGAAAGCGTAAGAGACAATTTTTTGGAAATAAATACACAAAAATTTCCGAAAATAACAGCAATTCAACACCTGTTCCTGAATGCACTGCTAGTTCTTCAAAATTGGGAAATGAGAGTATGTCAACTGCAGAAGAAATGCCTGGTCCTCTGTTTGGTAACAGAATCATTGATCTTGAGCTTATTGTGGATGCATTTTCTCAACTTTGCTGCCCAAAATGTTTTGCTGAAAAAGTAGAGCTTTTTGAGGATTCCATGTATGGATTATGCTCTCATTTTACACTAAAATGTAAATGCTGTGACTTTTTCTTTGCATTTGCTTCATCAAAAAAAGTTGTAAATGCACCAGTCATAAATACCAGGCTAGTATATGGTATGCGGCAGATAGGCAAGGGTTTTGCTGGTGCATTTAAATTATGCTCAACATTAAATTTGCCTCGACTGAGACAAAACTGCTTTCAAAAATCAGGAAGCAAAGCTTTTAAAAGTGGTGCAGGAAGTAGCTGAGGAATCCATGAAAAAAGCTGCTACTGAAATTGTGGATATAAAACAAAATGTTTCATCTGATTTTGTAAAATGTGGCATATCTGTGGATGGCACATGGCAGCGTAGAGGCTATACGTCTATGAATGGTTGTGTTGCTGCAATATCAGTTGATACTGGTAAGGTGTTAGACGTAGAAGTTATGTCGTCCTACTGTCCTACATGTAAGAGACTTCAGACTATGCCAAGAAATTCTGAATATGAGTCGTCAAAAGCCGACCACATATGTCAGTGTAACTTCACGGGATCTTCGTCAAAAATGGAAATTGTGGGGGCTTCACGAATATTTCTTCGTTCAGAAAAAAACCGCAGACTTCAATACACGCAATATTATGGCAGATGGTGACTCAAAAGCTTTCATGAGTGTGAAAGACACTTATGGAATGAACAGTGTGACAAAGTTTGAGTGCATTGGCCATGTACAAAAGAGAGTGGGCTCGCGTCTAAGAAAGCTAAAAACAAAAACTAAAGGACTGTCTGGTAAAGGCAAATTAACTGATAATTTTATCGACCGACTTCAAAATTACTACGGAATTGCTGTACGCAGTAATGTCGGTAACTTAAATGCCATGCAGCAAAATGTAATTGCTGCGTTATATCACTGTGCATCAAGTGATAAGAAACCGATGCATGGTCAGTGCCCAATAGGGAAAGACAGCTGGTGTTATTTTCAGCGGGGGTGGCAAATGGAACAAAATGTACCACAAAATATGCTGGTTTATCAAATGATGTTTTAAATAAAATTAAACCAGTATATTTAGAACTATGCGACAAACAGATATTAAGTAAGTGCTTACATGGACGCACGCAAAATGCAAATGAGTGTTTTAACGGAATAGTCTGGCAAAAAGTTCCGAAAGAAGTATTTGTTTCGCTCAAAACAATTAAATTTGGGTCGTATGATGCTGTTATACATTTCAATGAGGGATTAAATGGGTGCCTCAAAGTTTTTAATAAGATGAATATTGAAAATCCTGGGGTGTTTACCTTACGGGGATATAAACATTTAGATAAATGCAGAATCCGTGAATCGATTCATAACGCAGACCCCAAAACAAAGAAACATAGGAAAATTTTAAGAGCCCTTAAAAAGAAAAAAAATATTGTTTTAGAAGTTAAAGATGGAGAGAATTATAAATCTGGTGCATTTTAATAAGAAAGTAAGTGTTTTTCTTGTAATCAGATTAGTTTAATGTTATTTTTGTCGTTTTCTCAAAATGAGTTTTTTTACATTTTTTCTTACCGCAAAACACAATATCTCAAAAAGTTATGCTTGGATGAAATAAAAATTTTATATATATGTTTTTTAAATACTAATACAGGGAATAGACCTCTCTTAAGATTTTATGTTGAGTAGAAATTTTTTTATACAGCAATAAAGTGAAAATTACAATGGCTTTTAAAGAAAATTTCAACGTTAAGAAGCTCGAAACACAATAGCTTCTCACGTAATGGTTATATTACCAAAATAAGTGTCTATTCCCTAAATAAGGTTGTATGCTATATTATTCAATTTACAAAATGTCAATATATTTATTTTATTTTCAGTTATCATGTTTTGCGTAAAGTCTTATTTTTGCTTATTTTTCATAAAATACCCCTTTCACAGAAAAAATGTGCACTAATAAGACTTTACTTGGGTGTTTTTCTGATTTTAAAGACCCATAAGGTCATAAAATATGCATTAACAGGCAAAATTCAGGTAAATTCAAAAAATTTTCTTCGAAGGTGTTCTGTTACCTTAAATAAGATTTTATATCAGTTTAATTTTTTTTAATCTTCCAATATTAATTTTATTAATATATCTTTAATGTTTTTATGCAAATCCAGAAGGTTATTTTAAATAAAAAAAAGTATCTCAACACCTGATAACATAGCTCAGATGTAATTAAATACAAAATCTTTAATAAACGTTTTTAATATCTTTATACGAGCACTATCTCTGATATTTATGTGAAGCCCATATACTAAAAATGTAGCCAACTTTGCTAACACCTTTCCCAGACAGATAATAAACTTCTGTCGAAATACCCTAAAAAACGCAGACATACATTCTGATGTCACAGCATCACCGAGAGATGACATCCAAAACCTTATTTTTCCGAGTGTCTAAAGACAGCCATCACGCCCGAGCGTCATTGGCGCGTCCTAACTGTTTGTCCTCTCGTGGCCAGGCCAATTCGAGCCATTGTTTGTTCATGCGGAGTGCTTTCTCTTGCTCACGCTTAATTAGCGACGAATCCTTCCCGAGAGCATTTCCTTCCTCCATTGTCTGTTCAAACAAAAAGATTTCGCCCCAGCTAATTGGGTGATCGTGAGAGACATGACGAGTGCCATTGACACTTTTCCACAGCGCAGCTGAAACGATATCTGCACAACAAAACAGCCCAGGCCATTTTTTGATGAAGAGGCTCCCGCACACACCACACACAAAAGAACGACTGTTGCGAAAAGGAATTTTTCCCGAGTTCCAAAATGTCATTTATCAAAGATGGTGACTAACGAGTGTGTTCTTGGAAGAGAATTCGAATTGGAGGGGAAAAAATTTCTCATCGTCGCCTCCTGTGTGAAATTATGGTTTGATTTAAGATGGCGGTGTTGAAATAATACTAGACAGGGTAAAGAAAACTTTATCTTCTGTATCATAGCGCTTTGTACGTTACGAATTCCGAAGCTGATTGGATACCGTGAATTCAATTCTTTAAAGTATCCGACTACTTGCGACAACTTTTTTTTTAAGAAATTGAAGATGTGGGAATTTTTTTGTGGTTTTTTTAGATTTGTTTAGTACATTTTAAGAAAAATTTGCTAAAATTAAGAAGAGAAAAAGAAGCTATTATTACTAAAATGGGTAAAAATTTACAAAAAATAACAAAAACGGGGCTCATTTTGTACCAAAAGTTTATGAAAAAATTTTCAATTCTGATGTGTTGCTATGGTATTCATTTTTAAATGACCTTCAGGATAAGAGTTCTTAGTTATTATATGAAATTGCTTAAAATAACAGTGATTATATTCACATAAGGGACTGTACATTTTGTATTAAAGCAGTGATTGGTAAATCTGAAGGTTAAAACACTTCTACTATTATACAAAGCTTATACAAAAAATTTCAGTCAATTATTTTCAAACTTTTTTAGCAATCGCTGGCCCCGTTTGAGCATTTTAAGAAACACACACATTTCGAGTAAAACGCGTTTTAAAGTATGACATCTTGCTTAAAGTAACGGAATCAGTTTTTACTACAACACTTGTAGGTTTTGTTCTAGTGAACGGAAAATAATAAACTGGGTATTTTTATAAAGCTAATAAGATGGCCTATAAAATAAAATCATAAAAAAAATGTCAATTTTTGGCAAAATTCAGATTTTTAGGGTTTTTGGATACCTTAAGCTGTAATATGAATCACTACATGTAGCAGGGTCTATGAAAAAAAGAATACTAGTACAGAAGCATTACTTAAGAAACAATTCTTAATTTGAAACAAGATTATTTACAACGATTATTTTTGTATTGCGTAGCTTCTTAGCATCAGATTGGATTCATGGATTATTTTTATTATTAATAATGTAGGTAGAATTTTTCCATTTTGACATTTTTGATATTTTCTAGAACAGAGGGATGGGCAAAGACAGTCAGGAAATCAAATATATAGACACAGAAATGATTCTCGATATGTAGGTCAACATATATTTGGGAGCAAATTTTTCTTGAATGACGATCAACAGTATAGACGCAAGTTGGCTGACATAAACTTGCAGGCTGTGATGAGAATTTCAACAAGCAATCTCATTCTTGATATTAAAAGAAAAAATGTAGAAAAGTATGTGATAGGGTATAGCTGTGTCATTAAACGGATTTTAAAATTAAATGCGCTTGCAGTGCAGTTGTAGATATGAAATTCACTCAGTAGCGCAACAGCCCATGAGGGCCAAGACCAACTGTGCCCAACTCAGTATACGTGATCCTGGACCATGAGGTGCATGAGCAGATTTTCCGGTCAGGTGGTCAGTCTGATGAGAAACACCCAGTGTTAAGTTCCCAAGCCAAGCTTGGTACTCATTTATCGACCTACGGAAGGGATGAAAGGCTGAGTCAACTTTGTCCAGCCCGAGGTTTGAACCTTGAACCTGTGATGTGGAAGCGCGATGCACTAACCACTCAGCCTCTGGACTTCAGATATGATAATTATACATTATAAATAAATTAAATATAGTAGTGGCAGTTTATTCGTTGATTTTTTATGCACAATTGATGCCTTTTTTGATATGTAAAGTTAACTAATGAACGCAATCATTATAAAAAGAGGTAGCCTTCTGGTGTCCTACGCTTTCACAATATAGTCCTCAAGCCAAAACAATTGCCCACCCCTGTTCTAGGACTCAGTACCTCAATGGTTAAAATAAAGATGCTTTATTAAACTGGGAGATTTATATATAAATTATATTTTTAAAAAGACTTTTCAGGAAATATTACTTTTTTACCTGTGACGGACCTATACGCGACCTTCTGATTAATCCTCTTGGGGAAACTTTGGGGCTACCTTTCGCGTTAATTCACAGCCCTCCCTCAAGAAGAAACCTTGATATGTAGATTAGCTTGACTATATAAAGTCAAAAGGTTTTGTAAATGTAAGATAGAAGGAGCAGGGGAACTGTTGCGGTGATACGTAGGTGAGATATAATTCGTTATCACAACTTGAGTTAAGGACGGAGTTTGCCACTATAATAAATTAGTGGACTGAGAATTAATAATTTTAGATAGATTGGATTAGATTAAATTAAACAGATTACTTGTGCTTGTTTACTTAGAATAGATTGCTCTCTTTATATATCACTCCTCTTGTAGTTTCACTTGTGGTTGATTAGTGTGCATGAATAGTAATAAAATAATAATTATTGTGAAAGTTTCTGGTGATGCTTTGTTTCTCCCTCACTCTTAGATAGGTAGGACGGTGAAGGGGAGCGACTTCAAATAGAAGTCGCTCACACACCAATATATAATCCTGTAAGATCTACACATTTTTTAAAATTCTTGTATGAGAAAAAGAAAATTTCTCTTCTCCGAATGATTCTTTGAGGAGTCCGATCAAACTCTACTCCGAAAGTGACAAGTCTGAATTAAGGGAACACATATTTGTATTGTTATCAAAGGAAATGTCTTTGGTTTTTTTTTTTCCTTTTGCTAATCACCACCTGATGTGTATGTGAGAGGAGGCGGGTCCTCGTGGGTTCGGATGCCCTCCTCAAAGCCCGTGACTTTTTTTCGATTGATTATAATCCTATACATATAGTACGTAAAATTTAGTTAAGTATTTATTATTAACAGTAGCGCACACAAAAAATTTTCAGGGGGGGGGGAGTTCGTGGTCGAAAGTCCCCCAACTCGTATCATACATCAAGACGACACCAATTGATTATTCTGATTTTGTCGATTTTGTTAACAAAAAACAGTAAAAAATAATTTATTGAATTAATATAATTAGCATAAATTAATAAAATAAATTGTTAATTACAAGTACTTAATTCAATTTTACGTTACATATATATATATATATGGGATTATCATCAATCGAAAAAAACTCAAGTGCTTTGGGGGTGGGGGTCCGGACCCCTAGGACACCCCCTTTGTGTACGCCACTGATTATTAATAATTAATTTTATTAATTAATGCTAATTATTCATTCAATACTGAATTTTTTAATGCTTTTTATTCCCGAAAATCCACACAAAAAATCAAAAAAATATGTTGGGTGGCGTATTGGAGCATGATACGAGAATAGTGGACTTTCGACCTTAGACTTCCCCCTCCCTCCCACCTTTGAAAATTCTTGTGTGTGCTACTAGGAGGGGAAGGGTCTTACATTAATCTGGAGAAGAATCTTGCAGGTCGTAACAGAACGTTGTTTGGGCAATAATGCTGATTTAACTGTCTCTAAACTTTCTCAGTACGTGCTTAAATACCTTGTGAATCCCAAGAAATAACAAAGAGCACTTTTCCAGCAGATATTTGATGCCACTGAATACCCGTCGTGTAGAAAGGCTGATGTACGTTAAATCTGTGTCAAGGCTCAAAGTCCTCCTGTTTGCGTGGTAGTTTGGAGAATGAGGTTCCAGTTCAGGTGTCATCCTCGGCCTAGTCTCAAAATCACAAAGTCCGTCGCCAAAAGCCCTCTCTCTTGTTGCTTTATAGTGTGACGTAAATAAACTCTCTCTCTCACTCCAGCGGATAATCGAGTTTTACTTTAAATGGTGCTGTTTAACTTTGTGTGCTATTCCATCCATCTATGCTTAAACTTTTTGTTTCAGGGTTGTAATGATGCCCTCTATTTTCGTTCCAAGTTAGAATTTGCGTCCTCTTTTTAATTCATAATGATTCCGAATGATGAGGTAATGATTTCCGTTTTTCTCTATCTTTTTATTTGCTTTCAAAACTTACTATAATTTTGTGAAATGGAATCTGAAATTAGTCACCAGATGCGGAAATGGGATCTAAAAATGGGAAAACGTTAATCTTGATGATCCTGATCAGGATAATGGAACAAAATTATTAAATTAATGTATTGTCCTCGGTCCTGGACAAGTGATCAAAATTTCGAATTATTTTGACCTTTTAAAGTGGGTAAAAATTGAGTTCAAAGATTCATTACAATCAAGTGAAACTTATAAAAGAGTGTTAAAAATAAAATATTTATGCTCATTTTAAAGAATAGGATCTTTGTACTAATTTTAAAGAACAGTTTATTTGTGTTAATTATGAATAGTAAAATCTTTGTACTAATTATTAAGAGTAAGATTCATATTCGTAACAATTTTTTAGATAGATAAATATTCTGATAATTATGTTATGTGTTCTGACTTATCTTCCATTTGTAAAATAATCTAATTCAGAAAATTTTATTTATTTTAGCTTCAATCAATCAGTTTTTTTTTTTGCTGCATATATGTTCTACAAGGTGAGCCACCGTCGCCCATCCGGAATAGTGGTTAGCGACGCAGACTACTGTGCCGTAGGGCCTGGGTTCGAATCCCGGAGAAGACATGGATGTTTGTAAATCTATAGTGCCTTCGTGGCATGGAGGTACTCTCTGAATAGCTGTCGAGCTGCAAGCCATTTCGTGAGTTTGGTGGAAAGGGAAGAGAGGTGGGAGGCCCCTGACCACTCTCAAGGCGTTCTCCCTCCAAATTGGGATAGAACCGAGCCAAATCATACTGTCACCTGCACCGTATTCAAAGCTACAGCTAACGCCAGGCGTACAATATAGCCCGATGCCATGATGAATTTTGTGGGCCTCGATCTGACTACTTCAAACAGGTGGCATTAGCAACATCAACAACAAGGTGAGCCAAATATATTGTCCTAAATATAATTATTTACTGTGGGCAAATTATTATAATTAGACGTTTGTTTGGATATATTTTAAGTAAAATTATGAATTTTTATAAGACTATTTATCCCAATAAATTGTAACGTGTACGCCCTTGGTAGCTCGGAGAATGTCTAGGTCAGTAGTGGCCAACCCACGGCCCGGAAGCCACGTGTGGCTCGCCTTGAACAATTTTACGGCCCGCGAGATTCTTTACAACTTTACAAAATACAATTTTTTTGCGTAATATTTTTGTTTTTAGTATTGTTACGTTGATCGGGATTCGAGAATTTTATGCAAATCAGTCGCAAAGAACAAGACAGTTCTTTGAGAGAGATGAGAATTTATTGTCGCAAAAACAACCCTTGAAATACAAGATGCAGCAGTAATATTCTCAGAGTAAATCTCAGAAGCTCTTCACGCCTTCAACACTCAGACACAATTATCAGAGTCTAAAATACACGTATGTAAAAGATTATTCACAAGCATAACCGAGCTAATCGGTAATCACGGTTAAGGCAAGTTTACTAATCACTAGTCAAAACAATACTCACTAATCACTGGTTGAAACAAGACTGACTAATTTCGGTGAACATCTCTCCATTTTTAGGCCCGGTGGATACTTCGAGAAAAATACGCTTGCTTCATCGATCGTGAAATTAGTGGATTTCTTCACTAATTTCTAGAAGTATCCAGAAGGTCCCGAATTTTCCAAAATGGTCGCCAAAAATGATGCCAACTTGACTATATCGCCAAGATTACGCCAAGTTCCCATTGAATCACCATTATAACGTAAGAGACGGTGTGGCTTGTGCATTATTACAATTTTAACATAAAATAAATATATCATAGAGTAATATAAATGCATTACACATCCAAATACAAATTATTTGCATTATTTTATACAAAATTCGTAACAGTATAGTGTTTTCTGACAAATATATCCCATAACTGTTTCTATTTTATTACGTTGCTTCTGTTCTTAGACATACTTAGAAGTGAGCAGTATTGCATTGCAGCGACCCCCCGCAGCATTATGCTTGATTCCTATAGCTTTATAGTGCTGCTTGTTGCTAGAGCCAGGCATAAATTTGATCATTGCATTATTATTATTAAATTATGTATGTTTATATACATGAAAAATAATGAAAATAATAATAATAATAATTTATTCCGTTTTAAATTTTCACTTCAGTAAATGTTTGTAATGGGTCCAAATCAAAAAGGAAGATTTTATTTTTTTTTCGGTCTGCGGGATTGTAATGTTTTTCCAAAGAGGCCCACAAGGTCATTTGGGTTGGACACTCCTGGTCTAGGTGGTATTTCAGTTCCCGCAAAGTGCTCTTTACTCAGAGTCTTCTGTTACTCTTACACATTTTATACCATCACCAGGGATGTCTTAAAACTTCGTGAGGCTCTGAGTCCCTACCCAAAAGTAGGCCACCCTTAAAAGTAGACGGTACATAGCATACGTTGTTAAATACTCGTACAAACAATAACCTGAAACAAATAAATGTGCAGGACTTACAATCGTCTAAGCCGGCTGCCGCTTTTTTACAGAATAGGTAATGATGGTGTATGGTGGTAGGCCTAGGACTGCACGTGAACGATGGTCATCACATGTAGCTAGTTGACATGTCCTAAATTCCCAATTTTTTGGAGAATACAAGAAATAACAATTGGCCGTTGAAATTATTCGAATTAAGGCTGAGTCGAGAATAAGACGAGGCCCAATCTGCGGCTAAGGCCCTGGGATTGGGCCCAGTTGGCCCATGCCTTAAGACGTCCCTGACCATCACTATATTGGTTTTGCATCAGGATGTGCATAACAATGTCGAAATTCACGCTGAAAATTAATGGGCGAATTCGTTTCGTGAAACCAGCCAGATTGGGCTTTCTCTTGAATCGACGAAAATAATGTCTTTCTTAAAAATGTTACAAATCACTCTTGAAGGAGTACTTACGTCATCTATTGAATGAAAAACATATTAAAACTGACCTGTCCAGTGATGCAAAAGTTATGTCGTAATGAATTTTTGTGTAATCAGAGGGCATGTTTTTTAATTCATCCTATATATTTCTACTGTTTTTAACCGCATATTTTAATGAGGAAAAATACGTATTCATTCAACATTTCGGGGACCAATCGTGGTAAATAAAAGCCTATGTTATGACCACAAATATATATTTTACCAAGATATTAAAACATTTTTTTTTTCCATCGAAGTTTTTTTTCAAATTCTAATTCTAAGACAGTTTTAAAAAAGAAAATTCCCGCCTTTCGGTGAATCAGTCAAAGTTTGAAATTTTAAGAACTACCAGAGTTATCTTCCATCTTTTTTATTTACTAGATGGTATACCCGGAATGGTGAATTGAAAAATTAAACAATACAGAATGAAGGATAATAAAGAAGTTTTTAATGAGTTAATTTTACGTGAATTGCAAATTAAACAAAGAAAATGACTTTTTGCATATCTTAGTTGGAAAAAAAAACCCTATTTGTTAAATTTTAAGTCTGTAGATCTAACAGCTGATAAAAAAGATTTTTTTATTTATAACGCCTCGTAACTCTCTAGACCATAGGTTCCCAACCTTTTTTGAGCTAGCACCCACTTTTCTAGTGAAAGTTTCGATATCGCCCCCATTTTTAGTGAATATTTCGATACCGCCCCCTTTTCTAATGAATATTTCGATACCGCCCTCTCCCACTCTAGAGGAATGAATGTACTTAATACATGGTGAAAACAAGAGTTAATTTTTAAAACATATTCTAAAACTAATAGAATACATTTTTTAATTTAATTTTTCTAAAGCTCCATTTTTTTATTTACGAATCTGCCACAAATATAATTAACTGTGTAATAGTATATATTTCAGTCATAGATAGGATATTGTTGGAATTGAAACGCTACTGAATTTCTTCTTCATTTAAAAGAGTGGAATAAAAGTTTTAGCTTACTTGTTATAAAGACAGGCAGGGGTTTTGATGATACGAAGATAAATATAAAAATTCACAGTTTCAACCTTTAAAGAATCACACGTTAATTCCTGATTAACATGTTTTATTATGTTTCTTGGATAATATTCGTAATGAAATCCAGTGGACGAAACATTTTCCCTACTGCTCACAAAGACAACACGTGCACTACAAAAATTAAAATTTACTGAATCATTCAACTTAATGTAAGTCTGAATAACGTAATCTTTAAGTTTTTCATCTACTTCCCCGTACTACCGAAATATGTGAATTTTCGTACATGTTATATAGAAATGATTTGAATACATACAATCAACATAAGTAAATAGCATTAAAGTTTACTTTTGTTAGTAATAATCAGAGTGTTTTCTTAGTCTTTTTTTAGACTATATTTGGTTAATCTGCCCTAGCCCCTCCGTGCCATCTCAACGCCTTCTAATTTTCTCTGGGTTTCTTACCCCCCCCCCCTGAAAGTCTCAAATGCCCCCAAGGGGGCGTTATCGCCCACGTTGAGAACCTATGCTCTAGACTGTCGATTTTTGAA